>CM051352.1:39159601-39402101 GCA_028015215.1 Gynostemma pentaphyllum | reverse complement strand
CATTCTAATTTCTCCATTTGTATGTTTTTCTTGCTTTATGTATTATCATTTTCATCATTGTTCAAACTGGATCATTTGATCATTCGTTGATTTGATTGTCAATTAGGCATTTAAATATGTAATTGTTTAAGTGTTCTAATTTCCGGTGACAATTAATGTGATTGATTAAATATAATTTTTTTGTTTCATGCTTTGAAAGTGTTTGATCTAACTTAAATAAATAGAACGATTCATGTTTATTGTTTAGAATTGATAATTCTTCTCTATTATCTGTCAATAGATTAGATCTTATTATCGCACTCTATAGTTGCCTTTGATTAGAGAAGTAATTAATAATTGTATCTAATTTAGAGAATGACTCATGTTTATGTGCTAATATTACGATAACTAATTTAGAGAGCGATTTAGGACTTCGCAAGTTATTGATGATCAATTAAGATGAATCAAACAACGATTATACCTTTGGTTGGAAAGTTTTTCTCACTGAATTATTCTCAAAATTTAATTGTTTTCTTCAAATTTTCAACAAATCTCACCCCTCTTTTTTATTTTAATTCATTAATTTTTGTAGAATCAACCTTACTTATTGCTACCATAATTTTTTTTTTACTTCCAGACGTAAGTTTTTATTTTTGTTGGATTCGACACCCACAAACTTCCATTCTCAAGGGCTCACCCAGATATTTGTTTTAGGGGTGCAAAATTTGAATAAAGCTATTTTTTTTATAGGGGCTCTTGAACATATAGCTGAAAAATGTCCAATATTTGTAAAAATATTAACCCAACAAGTTATTTATAAAAATAGCAAAAAAACTCAAATTCGCGCCTAAAATATTAGAAACTTGTCACTAGTTCGCGTAAGTAATCACTGATTCCATTCATAGGTAATCACTTATTTTATCTGATAAGTTATCTGTAACGTCCCGTTATTTTACACAAATTTTTTTTTATTATTTAATTTAATTATTATTATTTGATGTAATGCACTTAATTTAATTTTAGAATTTATTAATTTAAATTTTAGATTTAATTTAGAATTTATAACTTAGAATTTACGAGTTTATTTCGTTCATAAATTCTTTTAATCGCTTTATTAGCTTAAATTAGTTTTGGTCGTATTAATAATTATTAACATGCCAATTAATAATTATTAATCACAATTTGACTAGTTTAAGATCATCGGGTTTCGTTTTATAAGCAAAAATCATTAAAGAGACGTAACCGTAATTTTCGATTTCTTAAAAATATCTAAAATGACTATTCATTCTTCTTTAAAAATCACAAAATTGACCAATTTGACCACATTTCTTCTCATTTTCTTCCTCCATTGCCGTGAGCTCTCTTCTCCCATGGTGGGAGGGATTTTCTCTTGGCCTTTCTTCGATTCTTGACCATTTTTTATGAGGTCAGTTGCGTTGGATTGCTCGGGATGTGGGCTATCTATCCCACCTAACCTTGTGACATTTCTCGTTCCCTAAGGGAAGCCCTAAAAAGTAAGTTTTCAAAACTTTTTACATGGTTTTGTTCGTTTTTTATTATAAATGAGTTTTGAAGTTGAAATCACATATTTCTATCAAGGAATTTGACGATTTTGAGCCCGGATTTTCGAAAAACACTATTCACCCAAAAACACTATTCATCCAGAAACAATATTCATCCGAAATCACTATTCATCCAAAAATCATACTTTTTTATCATTTTAGTTATAATTTATAAAAATGTTTTCGGTTGATGTATTGTAGGTGTCGGTTGCACGTTGACGCCTCGTTGAACCGTTGGATTGAACTTGAATTGCTAAGGTGAGAATAAATAGAATTTAAAGTAGCTTTAGAAACCGAATAAGCTGAACGATTTGTAGAATCGGAAGTTGAGATTAAGATTCGAATTGAAAGGATTAAAGTAAGTGAGTTAACATGCTTAGGCTTGGAGTTAGTTATAATTGAGTGAGAGAACTCATGGATTTCTCAAGAGAAACGGTTAACTCTTGGAAGTTCTAAGTTTAGATTCGTTCCGGAGTTTAAGAATGATTATCGAAAGTTGAAGGTTTCAAGTATAGAGTCATTTGGGATTGGAGATTTTATGATAAAGTCAGTAATTCAATTTAACTGAAGGCCGTTTGGCTTGATTTATTTATTGTTTTCATGTCAAAAGTTCCTAATTTCTTATTTTATGTATAAGAGTGTTACGCGATCCATTTATCTTTATGTTCTTCCGATTACTTTAAATGTTTATATTTATTTTACTTGCACTCGAAAGCATATTCATATCATATCATATTGCATAATCGATTATTGGGAGGAATAATGAGGCATGCTAAAGGACTGCGGGACTTTGCATTGTCTGGTATTATTCGTTTAATGTTTACGTATATGTACAAGAGGAATGCTAAAGGAATGCGGGACTTTGCATGATTGAAGGAGATGAATAATGAGATAATGATGGAACTATGAGAGTTCATATTATCTGGTATTATCCATAATTACTCTGATACATATACGAGGATACATTGTATTAGTAGCCTGTGGGAGCTTCATTACCTGTATTCGGTGGGTGAGTTAATGAGGTGAATGTTTAACCTACGGGAGCTTCATTACCTGTCATTAATCACTAAAGGTGGGAAGATATTATTGAAAAGACTTCGTATATTTTAATTTGGAAAGCGAGATAATGAAGTATTGTTAGCCTGTGGGAGCTTTCATACTGTCATTATAAGCATGTGATGGTTATATTGATGTAAAGGTTGTGTGCCTTTTACACTTGTTGAGCTAGATAATGAAGTATTGTTAGCCTGTGGGAGCTTCAATACTTTCATTATACGCATTATTTTGAAAAGCCAGATAATAAAGTATAGTTAGCCTGCGGGAGCTTTCATATTGTTATTATGAGCATTGTGATAGTTATGTTGATGTAAATGCTGCGTGTATTTTACATTTGTTGAGCGAGTTAATGAATTATCTTATTTGGATATGTTAAGACTGAGTGAGCTTAGCATTATTTGTTAAAGAAAAAGGAAAGTAAACTTTTGATAGCCTGAGTTGCTATAGAGAAAAGAATTGAAACATTATGTCTAACATACATTTCTATACAGAAAAGAAATGCAATTGATGTATAGCTGAGTGCTATAGGAAAGAGGAATGAGATTGAATTGAATAATGGAAGAATACAAGGAGTATTGAACCTTGTATAATTATTATGATATATATATGTAAGAGAACTAGATTCTCAATAAATTGGAAGATCCTGAATTTGGAAATTAACACTTGAATGTAAACCTTATGTATAGTATAAGGTATTGAAGAGAATGAAATAAAATGTTATGTATGTTATGAAACGCATCCTCCTAAAGGCTTGGAAGATAGTTCCTCAATTATTTGGGAGAATTGGTAAGTAAAAGTGAAATACTTGATGTAAAACCTTTTTGGTGGTTGAAAGGTAAGAGAATGTGAGTTGGACACAAATCCGGATGCGGGTTTGGAGTCTAATGTTACTTTTTATTCTGTTTATTTTCACTGGGCTTGCTTTTAGCTCATGATATTACAAACATTTTCAGGTCATGCTCGGGGTCGTGGAGAGAGGAGCTGGTGCAGTCTGATCTGGATGATGATGATGCCGGAAGGACTAGATGTATTTT
Source organism: Gynostemma pentaphyllum (assembly GCA_028015215.1). Taxonomy (NCBI): domain Eukaryota; kingdom Viridiplantae; phylum Streptophyta; class Magnoliopsida; order Cucurbitales; family Cucurbitaceae; genus Gynostemma; species Gynostemma pentaphyllum. Next base: position 39,398,470 of record CM051352.1, on the reverse strand, counting down.
TAAAGTCCATGGACACATTTTATTACATGTTTTGTCTTATGAGTTAAATATTTGTATATAAGCTCATAAGAGCTTTTTGTTTTAGCTTTTATAACCTTGAACTCCTTTAATCTTTACAACAGGAATTGCATTTCCTGTCTTTTAAATTCTCTGATTGTGAAAAGCGTAAACAGGTTGTGGATATTCCAAGTTTTAAACATATCCACTCCAAATTTTTATTAAATAATAAGTCTTCCGTTGGAATCTGATTTTAAATTATTTAAAAGGAGTCGGGTAGTCACATTATCACTGATTTCTGTGATTCACTTGAATGAGGGTTTTTAAAAAACTGCTATATTTGCATATACTTTTTTAAAATACTAGATTTATAAATATTGAAGAAAATTCCGCTACCCAATAAAAATTTTCTTTTTATAAATAAAGGGAATGAAAACTATATATATATATATATATTAAAATTTCAATTTCATATTAAAAAAATACAAATTTTACATATTAAATTTCTAATTTTTAAAAATATAGGCCCCTTTAATCAATATGGCTCTAACACTTAATGGAGAGAAAATTGAAAGAGCTGAAAGAGAAAGAAAGAAAAACTAGAAAGACACAAGCCAAAATGAAAATAAGGTTAGATAATATTATATAAAATGTCTTTAAACTATGCTGCTGGTTTTAATTTTGCCCTTTAATGTTTCAACTGTTTATTGTTCTTTCAATTTGCTACAATCTAACCCCTAGCTGGTATTTCTTATTATAACATCAACTAAATTTGACTTGGTTGTCTACATTTTTTTAGATATTACTGGTGTATTAAAGATCAAGAACAATGTGATTTAAATCCTTAGTCGTGTTTGTTTTATTACCTCTCTTAGAAAAGAAAAAGTTTTGTTTAAATTAACATTCTCAGTTAAAGAGGAGAAATTTGCGGCCATACAATCAATTTATTCCTTTTTGGGTTAAATGCGTTAACAATATTCCATTAAAATTTATATTAATAAATTACTACTAACAAAGAGTTGAATTGAAATAAATTAAAAAATCGAGAGTAAGATCATGGTTCAAAGGTATTTCATATAATTTGTCATATAAATTTAATAAAATTTATTTCATAAACATGTCACGCCACTTTTCGGTTAACTAAAAGTTAAAGAACACCCTTAACTCATAGTTAGTGGTCAAAATATCAAGTTTTTTAAATATACCTTTAACACATGTATTTATGTATTATTGATAATAAATCGAGGTGACATAACCATTAATTGAAAGAGTGTAGAATTTTTTTGATACAAGCTAGCACTAGAAATTTTCTCTTCACATTTAGCTTATTTATTAACGTACCCTATTCTCTCTTCTTTCTTGCCTTTTTATTTCAAAGCGTAGACATTTTTATATGGCATTTTCTAATGGGACAATTATTGAAATAGTGTAACAACCCCAAAATTCCCAAAACGTGGAAAATACAATATCTAACAGTGGAAGCATAAAAACAATCGAAATTCTCCTTTCATTTCAAATAAAAACTCAAAACTCAGTTTATGGATCGATTGATCTTACCTTAAAACAAACTTATAAATTCTCAAACAAAATACTAATCAAATGAAAACTTAAAATAACAATAAAAACTTAAAATAACATGTATCGAACATAATTATTTTAGTCCAACCTAACTAGATAAACAAAGAGAAGGAAAAACATATGTCGCTTACATGTAAATCCACTCAACCCAACCCACCAATCACGAACAACGTCAATGTCCAGTTTTCTTCTTCTTTTTATCGAAAAAAAAGGAAGTGTAGCATCATGAGGCTACGCCCAATGAGTAAAAAAAGTTAAAAGAAAAGTAACGCCATGAGAAGTTTTCTAAGTTCATTAAATCCAAAAATTGCCTCACAACTTCCAAACAAGTCCTCTCAACTTTAAATAAGTTCAACTTTACACAATACCTTAACTCATCTATTGTTCGCAAACAACAGTGAGTTTCTAACTCAAAAGCATCAAACACGTGTTTGCATGCTTCAATATTTTGAGGTATTCTTCTTATGTGTCTACAAGACACACATGTGAACCTACTTTGATATTCGTTCCCATTGATCAAATGGAATGAACCTGCCCCGTTAAGTGACATTATGTTGTGAACAACTATAATCATCCCCTTAACGACATATTCTTCACTAAGTATGACCCTACTTAGTGCGAACATCCAACCATGTTGTTTAAGGCACCAAAACAACATGATTTACCTAAAAACATCACTACCAGAATGCTTGACAAGCCTAAGATTGGTTTCTAGCCTAGAAATACCGTTATACCCAAACCGACTTTTTTAAAGGCTTAATCTTGGAAAATTAAAATTATGGAAAAATATCAATTTTCCCGTCTTAGAATGATCTAAAATCACCCAATATCACAAGCTTAACTTGCAAAACAATCACTCAAAAAATTTCCACTAAAAAGAGCAAAACTAGCCTAAACTAGTGTAGTTTTGTTCTAAATTCAGTCACTAGGTGAAGGTGATTTTTCTAAATAAAAACCAGCAGAAAAATAATCCTATTTACACTTCTAAAGTCATTCCAATATGCTTAGAAGTATCCCAAAAATATCTCACAATTAAACTCACAAAATTGAGTATCCTCCTAGGCTATTTATAATTCCAGCAGCTTTGGATGACTTCAAAACGCCAAAAATCATATTTAAACATCATACAAAAGTCATACAATTGATGAATTAAAGCTACAAGGCAAGGAAAATAATACTAGTCTAAAACATACAAGCAAAGTCTCCATTTTCTACATTTTAACCCAAAATTTATGCAACTTTAATTCAGCCCAAGAACACGTAATTCATGCTTTAAATCGTCTCTTATATGCCCAAAATTAGAAATATATATTACTTTTAATGAAAAAGAAAAACTACGAATGATATCAATTAACCCTTAACTAATTACACTCACCTTGAACTAGTTCTTTTGTTTCCAAAAACTTGAACTTTCCTTTTCTTGTTAGGATTGTCCAATACCTAAAACGTCATCCATAACCATTTAAAACCATCCTAAAATTTACTTATAAATATAAAAGAAACATATTGGGAAACAACCGGCAAAACGGCACGTGAAAACAACGTGCAAACAGCCCCCTAATGAGGCTGCTAGTGTTGGCCAGCAACAGCCCCTTGCTGTGGCTAATGTTGCTGCCACGACAGCAGTGGTGGCGACCTCGGGGTGTTTTTCTGGCGTGTTTTGGAACAGTAATTGTATGGTATAAGGTCTCTTTCAAGAAAACTCAAGGTTAGGGTTCTAGGGTTCATGGTTTTCTTTGAAATGAAAAGGGGGAATTGAAGAGAAGATGGAAGGATTATGGTTGTGAAGGGTTTTTAACATAAACAAATACAAATTTTAAGAAATTAAAGAGAGAACATTAACATTACCTTGAACCCTAATTTGAAGAGAACTCCTTCAATCTCAACCAAACTTTCCCCAAAGAAAACCCACCACAAACAACACCTAAACCAAAGAGGAAAACGGAAGAAATCGATTAAAAATTGTCTCCCGAAAACCCTTATGGGCGGGGGCAATGAAGAGAAGAAGAGTGGAGAAGAAAAACCTACTTTTTCTTTTCTTCTCTGCTTTTCACGTTCAACGGGTCACGTCTCCCTTCTTTCTTTCTTTTTTTCTTTTTCCCTTCCCATGCTACCTCATGTTTCCTAACCCCCCTTTTTTTAATCCAAATAAATGATAAAACTAATAAAAATTAGCTACTATTTTTCCTTTCCAAAATAAATAAATATTAAAGGATGATTTATTTGGGTAAAATAAGCCCTTGTGGTTTTTAAAATCCAAATGATAAAACTAATATTTTAATTTTCCCTGAAAAATAAAAATAATAATTAGCTTACTATTTTCACTTTCCAATATAATAAATAAATAGTTAAGATGGATTAATCATATTGTGTTTCATGTCATAAAATCTTTTATTTATTAATGATTTCAAAGTTTCGATGCAATTATGTAGAGCCTAAAATGAGGTTCCAAAACATCTTGAATCGTCCAAACGAGTTCAACGAAAGTTGTGGCTAAAAGATTATTGATATTGCCCCCCCCCCGCCGTCAAAATAGCATGCATGCCTTTACCAGCCTCCTTTTCATTTGCATTTTACCCTTTATTTAAATATTGCTTATCGGGAACACGGGCCGTCACAAATAGCATATGTTTACACATTAATTGCTGAAATGTTAGAATGGTAGCATAATTATAGTTCATTAAATTTATTGAACTAAACAAAGTATAAAAAAAACTAATAAATTTATTGAAAATAATAATGAAAAATAATCAAATAGATTGATAAATTATTGAACATGAACTTAAAAATGTAAAAAAAAACAAACAAAAAATTCACTAAAAATACCCATGATAAATAGTTCAATAAATTTATTGAACTATAATTATGCTATTTGAGACGAATTTTTTTTTAATACATCATTTGAAAGTTAATTAATAATAAATTAATTATAAGAACCATAGAGTATTTTAATAATATTATTCTCCCCCTTAATTATTTTCTATAAAGTGTAATCAACCCATATTTCTAAACATTAAATACATATGTTTAGGGTTACTCATAAATTATTGAGATTGATGCCCTAATACTTTGAATACAATTCGTATTTTTTTTTATTTTGTGAGTTTACTTAATTACTGCATTTAAATTAACACAATGTTGAAATTTAGGGTAAAAATATATTTTATCCTTAAAAATCGCTAATATAATTTTATATCACCTTTGATATAAATTATCACATTTAAGAGAATTTTAGGAATAGCCCGATAAAGTTTAGCCTCATAGTTTGGTAGAGATAGATTAGTTTTTTTTTTTTTTTTTAATCCGGCTTTATAAATATCTATAGACAATATTTATTTATTTCCTTTCTTAGGGACCGTTTATTTCTAGTTATCTAAGATACCATATAATATAAGATTATTAGGTATATAGAATGCATGGTAATTGGATTGTAGGAAAATGTAAGATTATAATGTTCATTTTTCAATAATTAGAAATCAAGAATACCATGGATATGTGTAACATCCCCAAAATTCCCAAAACATGGAAATACAATACTTAATAGAGGAAGCAATATAAACATCGAAGTTCTCTTCTTATTTCACAAAAATGCAAAACAAAACAAGTTTACGGTTCGATCGAACTTGTTTAAAAAAAAATCCATAAATTCACAAGTAATGTTTTAACACACACAAAAAAAAAAAAACGTTATTAGAAATCACAAAATTTCACCATAAAAGTATTATCATAAATCCAAAATCCAAATCCCACTAAAAACAACTAAAGAAGAGAATAAGAGTCGTCGACGGTGTGAATCCACTCCAACCAATCCACCAATCACGAACATCGTTAGTTAGCCATTTTCTTCATCTATTTACATGAAAAAAAAAAATTAGTGTATCATCATGAGGCTACGCCCAATGAGTAGAAAATGTTAAAAGAAAAGTAATGCCATGAGAAGATTCCTAAGTTCATTAAGTCCATAAACGGCCTCACAACTTCCAACAAATTCTCTCAACTCTAAATGAGTCCAACTTTACACAATGTCTTAACTCAACTATTGTTCGCAAACAAAAGTGAGTTTCTCGCTCAAAAGCATCAAACATGTGTTTCCACGCTTCAACCTTTTGAGGTATTCTTCTTATGTGTTCACAAGGAACACAAGCGAACCTACTTTGATATTCTTTCTCTTTGATAAAATGAAATGAACCTGCCCCGCTAAGTGATATTATGTTGTGCACAACTATAATCATTCCCTTAATGGTATATTCTTCACTAAGTATGGTTGTATTTAGTGTGAACCTCTAACCATGTTGTTTAAGGCACCAAAAGAATATGATTTACCTAAAAGCATCACTACCAAAATGTTTTAACAAGCCTAGGTCTAGTTTCTAGCCTAGAAACCATGTTTCTGCCAAAATCGATTTTTAAACGGCTTAAACTTAGAAAATTAAAAGTCTAGAAAAATAACAATTTCCCAACCTTAGAATGATATAAAATCACCCAAGATCACAAGCCCAACTCGTAAAACAATCACCCAAAAAATTTCCAATCAAAAGAGCAAAACTAGCCTAACCTAGTGTAGTTTTGCTCTATTTTCGTTCACTAGGTGAAAGTAATTTTCCTAAATAAAAACCAGTAGCAAAGTGATCCTAATTACACTTCCAAGGTCATTCTAATAAGCTTAGAAGTCTCCCAAAAATATCTCACCATTAAACTCACAAATTTTAGTATCCTTCTAGGCTATTTTCGGTTCTTATTGGGCACTAATTATTCAAATGGTAAAATAATTCCAGCAGCTTTACATGACATTAAAACATTTGAAAATTATCATAAAACAACATACAAATACCATTCAAACCATAATAATTTTCCCACAGAAAAGGGAGATCAAAACTAGTCGAATACATACATGCATAACCCTCACTTTACTACATTTAATTCCAAAATTTATGCAACTTATATTTGGCCCAAAGTCATATAAATCATGCCTAAAACGTCTCTTATGCTCCCAAAATAAGAAACATAAATTATTTTTTAATGATAAAGAAAGACTACTCATGATAATAATTAACCCTTAACTAATTCTACTCACTTTCAAGCAAAATTTCAAGATCTTGAATTCTCATTTTTCCAAGAACTTCCACAAATTTGAATCGGATCTTGGATGAAAACTCCTCGATTCTCCTTCAAACCTTCACCAAAGAGTTACCAACACGAATCACACCTAATACGATGAGAAATTGAGCAAAAATTAATTAAATTAAAAACAAATAGGACCTCGAATAGTTTTTTACTTATAACTCTTTATTTAGATTGTATTGCTTTAAAACTAATCTAAATGGAAAGATAACGAAAAACCGATTAGAACGGACTACTTACTTGCGCAAATCGGAGTTCGATTAAAAAATTATGGCAAAAATACTTCGAGAGATGATGTTTAGGCGAAAATGAGAGAATTAATGATAATGGGGGGTTGATTTTCGACTAAAGGAAGAAGAAGAAGGAGGATTTTATGGCTGAATCCCAAGTTCTACTATTTATGGAAATACCACTGAACTAAAATGGTCATAACTCAGCCATCAGAACCCAGAACGATGATCCGTCAGTTGCGTTGGAATCATAATAAGGAGACGACCAGGAATATCTAAAAATATTAAATTATTTGTGGTTTTAATTTTGAGGTATAGAGAAAGTACCAAAATACCCTTACGAGATAACGAATTATTTTTCACCAAATTTATCAATCCAACTTCATTAGTATCATTTTGAGAGAATTATAATAATTTCTAATTTTTCATACTCTTACTTGGTAACGGGTTGTTACAATATGAAAGATTAAGATGTTTGTTATTATATATTTAACGTGGGAATGTAATGAAATTAACAATTCTTCCAATAATACCCTTAATTTATATATTTTTATTATTAAATTTTACAAACTAATTTAATTAATATTTTTTCTATAGATTATTGTACCCAAACTATTTTAATAATTCAATTAGTTTATAACTCATTTATTTAAATATTTAGTTAACATTTAAATTTATATATTTATTTGGTACAAATGAATTTATTAAAGTATCAATAATTAGTGTAACGAAAAATTATTCATGTTTTTAAATTTAGTTAATGAAAAAATAATTTTTTTCGTTATAAATTTTATGTAAAAATAAAAATAATTTTTTATAATATTGATGGGTAAAAAAGTAAAAAACAGAATACGATCGTAATGTAATATCAAAAACCCACTAGTGGAGGACTTAATCTAAAATGGCAAGATACTATCTATTCTTTGATTACATATAATCTAATATATCCTAGTATATTTAACTGCAGCAAAATGAATAATGTTATATGAATACACATCCCTCCGTAAACTTAGATTACATCGAAATGAATTGCCCCTTAGAGTTTTCTTAAATAGTTTCATGTTTGAATATTATTTTTATGTTTTTATTATCATAATAAATTGTTTTAATGAACTATTATAATTAAATAAATATAAATCTTAGCCTAGTTATATTAAAATTTTATAAACTTCTTTTATATATATTTTCCTTATTAAAAATCTCATATTAGATTTTAAATTAAAAATTTAGAAAATTAAAGATCATTGTAATAATTATGTCATTATAAAAATAGGTAAATACCCATTGAATCATTTATCAAACACTATGTAACTATTTATACATCTTACAACAATTTTAAAAATTGAGTTTACAAAACACTATGTGAATTCATAAACTGATTTTACTAAACACTAATCTGATTCATGATCTAACTGATTCTCTATAAGTCAGCTAACATCAAATATTTCACAAAAACTAGCCCTAAGGAGACTTGTTTTGAATATTCACTATCCTATCTCCATATGATTCATGTGAAAATTACCTTGCCCACCCATTCAAATGCTCAGAATTATGTTGATCATCTCTAATCTCTAATAGTTTAAAATTTTAATGATCACAAAAACTGTATAGAAAATCAATTATTAGATGTAATTAGTACAAAAAGTAGCAAGCTACTTAAAGAGAATCGCATTTGTAATAAGAGAATTATTATGATAAAATTGGCCAAGTACAAATTTCAATTTCATCTCTGATGTTGTTTAAACTTTTGATTGATTTCAATTAAATTCATCATTAAGAACACTTCTCATCATCAGAGAGAGTTTAAGGTATCATTAAAAATATTATATCTTTGGGGATAAAATTGAAACAAAACGAATAGTTTATGAACAACATTTATAATTTAACCATTTTCCTCCTTTAAAGTTTATCTTCAGTGCAATACGAAGGGAAAAAACTAAGTAAAAAAATCAATTGAAACAGATCAGGAAAATAATAGAATTGGAAAAAATACAAACCATGTATAGACAGAATTCCCCCATGATTTTACCAATCAAATTCTATCAAAATAATAGGTAAAGCAAGTTTGATCTCTACGGAAACATTTTGCGAGTAATATAATACAAACAGAAACATTTTGCCAGCTCGAAATGAAAGCATCTAATGGTCAAAACATAAATCCCCTGCCTGCTGTTGGTTCAAATCTCACTCCCAATATTTTTTTATTAGATAGCATACAAGAAACTAGAAAGACAGCACATACAAGAAACTAGACGACCTGCAATTCGGGCTCTCGTCTTTTCGCTATTCTTCTTAGCCCCTACTTATAATCCATCAATAGCATCACTTGACAATCAAATTCCTTGACAAGTTTGAAAGTTAAAAGAGTAAGATTCAAATATGAATGGTGTGTCAAGCATGGTATCGCTTAGTGGCATAATTTCACAATCATAATAAAGACCGAATGCAAACTATAAAACTTGATCCTTTCTTCTTTATCTTTTTTCTTCTGATGGGTTTTCCACAATCAACAATCGTTTGCTTCCTAGTAGACAAGAGCAAAGGTACTACTAGCCCACATCAGACTTAAGAACTCTACCAAAAATAACTCGATCTTCCTAAGTTTCTGACAAACCCTACAACTAAATGTGAACCCACACTATCATACAATAAACCAATCTTTAATGTAACAACAGCTCATCCAGTCCATTCATGATCATAAGGCATCCTGATTGTGAAACTAGAAAAACAAGATTTCAAAAATAGAAGAATATGTCCGTATCTTAGTTCTCCGATAGGAGTCAAAATCTAGTTATAAAATTATTGATGCTAAGAAAAAGTGACGTAACAAAATAAACCGAAGTATTCTGGATTAAACTAGGTACTTTCAATAACGTGGATGTAGGACATGCCAAGTTATATACACTAGGAACAGGTTTGTCAGCCATAAGACTGCTTAGTTACCAGTTCAATAAAAACACAACAAAGCAATTTATTTGTTGCAATATACATCATTACAAGCATAAGATAGAAAGTGATGGGTGCAAAACCATGATCAAGCAAGTAACTTAGTTATCATATGCTTGACAAGAGATCACATATTCTTTAAAATTACGGGATTGTTTGCGAAACTAAGCCTAATATCATATTAAGTAGTGCACAGTTGATGATAGATATTGAAATTATACAAACTGTAGGTCTAGCTCCATCTGCTTTCTAACAGATTATATAGTACATGGGATCACGCACCTTGCTCTACAAATGCCACTTCAAGCATTTAAACATAAACCTTCTATTTTCCACAGTTTTTTTGATGCAGTAGATGATACTTCTTTCTTTTTCATTTTCGTGCTAACAAAAGATTGCATTTATTTACCACATCTGTAGCAAAATCTTTTCTAATACCAAAAGAACCTTCTGCCTTTTATCCATATATAGCTGGGAGAACTGCCTCGTTCCAATCATAAATTCAAATTCTGCTATTTACAGCAATAAATAAGCATGCCCCTCCACCACAACCCCAGCTAGAACTTCCAGAAAATAGACTCCCTAACAATCATCACATTACCAAATCACCAGTTGATCGTCCCACTATTAACCTCCATAGACCATGTGCGCCGTCGCCGCGGCTCTGTAAATCACCAGTTGATCGTCCCACTATTAACCTCCATAGACCATGTGCGCCGTCGCCGCGGCTCTGTATCAATATGTGTGAGTGATCTACTCCTTGAAGGGCCAGAATCAGTGGTGGAACTTGACGAAGATGCTGTAGACCTCATTGACACTCCAAAGCAAGCAAACAAATTGCGAATGGTACGGCTCCACCCACCTCTCTCTCTCCCTCTGCCTCTAGAAGTCCACGATATCCTCCTAGGCACACCAGCGTTATTAAAACCACCATCCACCTCAGTGTAAACAACAGGAAGCTCTCTCTCCCCACCTCTTCTCCCACCATGAAACCTCCCCACCGCGAACCCACCCCCGGGCAATCTCCAAATCGTCAAACCCACATTCTCCTCCCCATTCGAATTAACCAATCCCCCATTTTCGCCCCTTTCAACGACAGAAGAGTTTTGATTATCTGACGGCAATTCGTGGCGACACACTGGACAAGAATTCCGAATGGAAAGCCAAGGTAAAATACAATCAGAATGGTAAATATGCTTACAGGGCATTTCCCTAGCTTCAGCCTCCAATTCAAATACTTCTTTACAAACAGCACAGTGTGATTCAGTTTCCATATGATTTTCACAGATTTGAATTGTGGGCATTGATTCAATCGCAGCTTTCGAAGCCGGAGGGTTCTCAAATCGCCCAATACCATTAATTTCAATCTGAGAAAGCTGTTCCAAAAGCCTATCAAAACCAGACCCTAACAAAAACTCAGACATACTCGGTGGCAAAGGTCTCAAACCAGAACTACCACCATCATCATAATAAAGTTCAAATCGACGATTTTCACCACCTTCATTCCCATCAGAAGGTCCACGAAGAACAATAACAGGATTAAAAGGAGATCGATCCCCTCCATTCCTACGAGATCTCCGAAGCCCAGATCCCAAATTCTGCACCGAATTCGACCGATGACCAATCATATACATCGCCGCCGCCGGAAATCTCCTGCGTGGCGGTTCAACGTTTACCAATCTCGAAGGATTTTCGATCTGTTCAACGAATCCGCTATCACAATCCGGACAAACAACGGAATCTTGATTCGAAACCCTAACAAAACGACTACATCGGTAACACCAATACGATGATGCCGCCATCGACGACATCAAATTCAATCCAACCCAATCCAAGATTTGCAATTCCAAATTCTCCCAAAAACAATAAAAAAAGATTTGATTTTTAAACTGGAAAACTTCAGAAAATAACAAAAAAGGAAGAACTGAAGATGGAATTGAAAGAAAATAAAAGATTAAAAAATTGAAAAAGGTAAGAATCGAATTGGGAAGGATTTTATTTTTATTTTTTTCTTGAAAGAAGAGGGATGGGGTTATAGAAGAAGAAAGAACCCTAGAAATTTTGTGGGGACAAAAGGAAAAAAAAAATGGGGTGGAAATAAAAAAACCTTAACTTATGAAACAAACCAAGGTTGTTTGGCTTTCAAGGGCTCAGATTTTGATTTGGAAAATTTTTTTTAACGGTTAAACCGCGTTGTCTCCGTTAGCGTGATACCAACGCTTGTCTTTTGCACACGTGCTGTTTTCTTATTTGTTCAATTTAAACGGCGTTTTATTCATTGTTAAGATGTTAAAAGAAGGGTGGGAATAAAGCGTTAAGCCGCTTCAAAACTAACTTTTAATCCATGGAGAATCGAGCCTTATTGTTTCGATAAATTTTTAAAGGAATAAATGAAAAATAAATTTTGGGTTATGGTAAATCATTCCATATGTTTTATTTTTTGTTTAAAATACCCTGTAATTTTATAAAATTGTAAATCACACCCTTATATTTTAACGAAATTTAAACACATCTATATTATACGAATATCGCGTGTTCCAAAACCATTACAAATTTTGAAAAAATTGAACATTTGAGTATGATTTATAGATTTTGCATCTCATTAACATAAAAGTTTATTCTAAAATTTTACACATCTGTCATTTTTTTGTTATTTTTCATGAAATCATAATACATGACAGAAGTAAAATATAAATGTATCTCAATTTCGTTAACAATAATCGATTGAAGGGTGTGATTTGTAATATTACTAAAGGGTAGGGGTATTTTAAAACAAAAAAAATACATTAATAAGATTTAATAATAATCCAAAGTGTAGGGGTATATTTTACATTTATCCCACTTTTAAAAGATAATAATTCCTCATTTTTTATTAGTAAAAATTTTCAAACATACCTCTAGAACATTAAATATTTATTCTTATTAATTCTTTAAAATTAAGGGAAAAAAGATTTGAACCTTCAACATTATAAATATGAGTTACAAACGTCTTACTAATTGAATAATATTTAAGTTGGTTAATTTCATCAATTTAAACGCTTAATAATTGATTCAATTTATATGCTCATTGAAATAAAAACTATAAAACTTATAAAAAGAACTAGTAAGTAAATCACCAAAATATCAATGATGCAAAAATTTATATTTATAATCTAATAAGGCACTCAATCTCAACCCAAAGTCAAACAATAAAAAAAAAAATCAGACTTGATATCAAAATATCTTAATCTAGCCATAGTAAAATATTCAACATAAGCATAAAAATAAATTTATTAAGTGAAAAATGCACACATCTAACAGAAGTGTTTGTGATAATTTGGTATGATGGTATTATATTAGAATAGACCAAACATCTTCTAGACAAGTATTGTGAGATTGATACCCACCAAGCATCTTTGGTCAAGGGTGTTGGTTGGCGACTTTGTAAGCCGGAAGGTGTGATCTTCACCTTAACCGCAACGAGGTATATTGATTTATAATGTGTTTATTTTAACAAGTGAATTAATTGCAAACTGATTTCTTTTATTAGTTTTTTTTGTTTTAAAATTTTCAATTTAGTCTCTATAGTTTGAGATTACATTTGTATAGTTTTAAAAGTTTTCATTCACTGCCTATAGTTTGATTAAAAAAAATCATAATGTGTACTAATTATTTCTAAATTTACATATAAAAAAGTCTTACATTTACACGTTAGTTAACACCAAATCGTAATTTGTTTTTTGTCACACTTTATAGGAAATATAGTTTGTGAGCACTTTGCTAATTTTTTTTTATAATGTTAAGGATCTCACATCGGAAAGATGAAGACAACTAACAACATTTATAAATCTAATGATCATTTCTCTTATTACCAATTGGTTTTGAGATGGATGCCCACATTATTAATAGATAATAACAAGAACGTTTCATGTCTTTTTGTTAAATTATAGGGATTAAATTAAAAAATTTAAAATTATCTAGACTAGATTGATGCATAACCCAAACCAAGGGACTAAATTTAAAGTTTAAAAATGATAAAAACTAAATTGAGATAGACACAAAATCATAAAGACTATATTTGTGATTGAACCGTGATGTAAAATTATAGAATTATTCTGAAAGAGTTAGTATGAAAATAAAAAATTTCATTTCAAAGAATCTACCGAAGGAAAAATCAGTGGGTTCCAGAATTTTTTCCCCTTTTGTTCTTAGAGAATGATGTAGAAAGGAAAAGAAGCACAATGCACAATTTATCAAATAAATAATAGTTTTAAGTGTTGTGGGAAAGATAGAAATGAATATAGATAGGTGTTGGAGTCCTCCTTTTTAGGTGTACTTGTTTTTGGAATTGAACTTTGTGCTTTAAAAAGCTATTCTCAAAGTCATCACTTTCAAACTTTCATTTTATTCTAAGGACTTTATGGCTTTGACCACATCATTTACATAGCAGAATCTCATCAAACTTTTCTCAAAGTATGGTAGAGTTCTCTCATTAATCTCTCAATATCTATCTATATTGGACAATGAGGGTTCGTTTGAGATAACTTTTGAAAGTGTTTAAAAGTGTTTTTAATGGTTATCAAAACACTTTATTTATTTAAAAACAAAAAATTATCGCAAAAGGGCACTAAGATTTAAAATAGAAATTTGGGGGTTTTGACCTTCAAAATAACAAAATAAGATTTATTAGGCCCCGTTTGGTTTGCAATCTGGAAAACATGATTTGAATTCAGTGGATTATGATGAATTGAGTGTATCCCTCCCGAATTTATTGGTTCTAAAACTGTGTTTGGTAACAAATTTAGAATTTAGAATTTGAAGTCGAAACCCTTTGAAATATCCAATCCACCGTTCCTTAAATGAGTTATGAACAAAAATATATGTTTGGTTCAAGATTCGGATCTCAATATCGCATTTTCCACATATTTATCTATTTTTCCGTTTTATTACGATTTTTTTCCTCTAACTAAACCATACTAAAAGATAATAAAAATGAATTAGGATAAAAAAAACAGACAGAAAATTGTGCTTGATGTTTTGTGATAGAATTCTTTTTTAAGATGTTTTCACATTAAAAAAAAACTTCTGTACTTTTTTTTTTTTTTTTAAAGATGAGTTTGTTCTTGAGACAACACACTCAGTCACAACATGAAATTAGAAAAGAGAAACATCCACCATATTTGAAAAAAATCAAATATATGAAACAAAAACTTGGCTTTGTAAAGAACATAAAAAATATAGTACAAAAAAACAAGCATCCCTAACCAACTTTTTACAAAATGAGATATATGTTATAAGCTACAAAGGAACTGTATCAACAATAAAATAATCAAAATAAGAAGAGTAAAATGTCTCAAATTTAGGAGAGTTCAACTAAAACTGATTACTCATTCTAATTCATGGACTTCGTTGATACCGTGTTATCTCCTCTACAGATAAATCTTCTTGTCAATCTCACTTCTCTCTAGACATGGTATTATAAACCCTTATGTTTTCCACAAAATGCTCAAAGACTTGATTTGTCAAATCCTTCTAGTGAAGAATATTGAAATTTGACAATCATCATTGAAATCTTCATCATGACTTCAATTCACCTAAACAATCCCTGACCTCTCTACAATTGAAAGTTCTTCTATCTCCTTTCCTATTCTTCAATCATATGCGAACATTTTAGGGAATAAAATACCTTAAGAAAAAGCAAACATGCGAAACTCAATGACGAAGAGAAATACCAATATTAGAGAAGGGCCAATTTATCTCGTAATTGCAAGAGTGAGATCTAAAAATAGCCTATTAGTTTCAAGTTTTAAACAATATGGAAACATAGAAAACAATGACTGGAAATAATATGTACAATTGGTAAAGAGATAATAAGGAAAAAAATAACAAACTTCCAACAAAAATGAAAGATGGGAAAGAATATGTACACTTAGTAATAAGGAAAAAAATAACAAACTTCCAACCACAACGAAAGATATAACACTTATATAAAAACAAGTCAATGAATGAAACCCAAGTTTTTTTAATCTTGAGTTGAGGTGATAGAGGGAATCTAAAAGGAAAACAACATGAAACTTTTAATTTTAAGAGTTTCGGCTTAAGAGGGAAATATTGAACTTTTTAAGGTAAAAATTGAAAACAACAATCGTTGTGGTCCTTGAAAACAAACAAGTACTAACAGATGGAGCAAAACCATATTTATATGAGGAATATTAGCTACAACAAGAATGACCATTCCATCTTTTGAAACTACTAGAATTCTACTTGGTCCTGGAAAACGAAAAAAAAAAAAGACCGAGATTTATAAGTTCAATAACATATTCGAATGTAGATTCCAAAAGCAAGGAGAATATAAAAATTGGAAGAACAAAAAATGGAGTAGTAACTTTGTATATAGTGTTAAACCGATGATTAATTCATAATCTAAAAAATACTCAGAGATTGAAGAGGAAGGAATTAAATGAGAAGTATAAGAGAGAAGACAAACAACGGGAAATGAGCAATTAAGGTGAAATTTGAAATTTATAATTTACAAAAAAAGCCCTAGATACATACATCTCAATAATCACAAAATTAAATACATATTTCAACTTCAAAAACTTACAAGAGGATACGAAGAGGGCTAATTCAAGAAGACGGACCATTTGTTCCTCCTTTTTGGTTAAACTTTTGTATGTTCAATGATGGAAAAAAAAACCAAACCTGAGAAGAGACATTGATGGCCGGATGGAGAAAAGAGGAGACGATGGAGAAAGGAGGAAGGAAGCGTCAATGGGAGGTTTTTCGAACTTTTTTTCGGGATCACGTTTTCATTTTTGAGATCCCTGTTTTTCCTTTAGTGAGAGGAGATTTTGGATTCAAAGAATTCTTGTTTTTATTGAATCCAAATTTGGGTGATTTTAGCCCAATCCAAATTCTATTTTGAAAGAATAACCAACCAAACATCAACCCAACCCTATTAATTCTGATTTTTAAATTTGTTCAAAATTGGTTTGACAAATCCTTAACCTTTCATTTATTTTTAAGGTTTCTAAACCCTTTGATGATGTCATTTACCTTTGAAAAAATAAATAAGCCGCTTAGTTGTCTAATAAAACCCATTGAATAGATAAATATCATTTCATTGGTAATTTTTATATTTTCAAAAGCCTCTACCCTCTCTCTAGCTTCAACTGATTATTCTAATCTACTACAAACTTCAAGTGATTATTCTAATCTACTATAAACTTTCAAGTCTTATTATAAATGTAATACATGTTTTCGTTTAGTTTCAAATATATTGCTATTTACAAATTCGAGCTAGATTTAAGGGGATTTAAAAAAATCCTGATTTTGGGCCGATGTTTAAATATGGACCGAGATCGGTCCAATATTCAAAGCTTGGTCTAAGATCAATCCAATCTCGGTTAAAAAAATATGGCCAAAAGTTTGGCAGATCTTGTAACGGCTCGTTATTTTAGTCAAGATAAAAAAAATTTATTGTAATGAAAGTATTTAAATTTAATTTCAAGTTATTAATTAGAATTTAGAAGTTTATTTCATTAGTAACCTTTAATTTTCGTTAGAAGTTTAATTTAAAACTAGGCATATTAATGGTTATTAACAGGTCAATTAATGATTATTAATCACCTTTTTAGCTAGACTAATTACATTTAGTTAATGTGTACAAGTAAATGGTGTTTCATTTGCATGGAGTATATTTTGAATGAAATAAGGAAAGGTAGGGACCCTTTTACAATTATTTTTCTCCTCTTCAAAATTTAGAGACCTCACTTAAATCAAAAATAGAAAAATGCTCCGATTCTTCTCTCCCAAACACCATGGCCAATGTCCCCCTGGAGTTCTAGCTCCCGGGTTTTCTTCATTCCTCAACGAATTTCATCGTTTCTTAGTGCGTTTGAAAGCTCTGACGGGTAACATTCTTTTCATCCTACTCTTGAGACGATTCCCCGGCCATCTCCTAAAGAAACCCTAGAAAGTAAGTTTTTTCATAGTTTTTTATTCTAAATGGAATTTTAAGACAAAATTTTCAATTTCTTTCATGAAACTTGAAGATTTTGTGGTTGGAATTTCATTTAGAAGTTTCTTACTTTTTCTCTCCTCTAACCATAGACCGAAATCGAGCAAAACCTTCACCATTTTTCTTCCTAAAACCATGGGTTGTTTTGAGGTTCATCATCGTTCTTGTTTCGTTTAATTTGAGTTTGATGGAAGAATCGTGTTGCAAAGTCCTGAATAAATTTATCCATTGATAAATACCACTTAAAAAGTACCCATAACGAACCTGGAATGCTTCTAATTTGTCCAAAAGCCAAAAACTTTACTCTTCCCCAAAAAATGTCCTAGGGCAGTGAGCCTCACAACCCCAATCCCAGGCTGTTTTGTCCTTTATTTTGTTTGAGTGTCGGTTGTTTTCCTGTTTTGTTAAATTAATGCATTTTAGATACATTAATTGTAGGTGTTTGTAATTGTTTCACTTGATCGATCCTCCGATGCTTAGAACTTTGTCTGCTACTTGCCAATGTGAGTTTAAAGTGTTGGCTCGTAGTTTTATGTTTCGGGTTGTATGACAAATTTTGTTTGATCGAGTTTAAGAGAATTTCCTCTTGTTATTGAGTTTATAATTGTTTGGATGGAGACTTGAACTTTGGAAGAACTTTTTATGTTTTACTGAGTATTTTTTTTAGAGTTTTAGTTCTTGGTTGTCAGTATTTTAGTGTTAATTGGAAGTCTTGCAAGGTTGTGCTAATTTTGGAAGAATATTGGAATGGAAAGTGTTGAGTTTTGTGTTTTATGGTAACCTAGAGGTTGTATTCTTGGGAGATTGAAGTAATTCAAGGTGTTCCTTTGCCTTTTGGAATGTTCGTAGTGTTTAGTCTCGTTATCTTACTTACTTGGTTTAGTGTGTTCTTTGTTGGTTTGGTAATGGTAAGAAACTGGTTTGCTTTTATTGAACTTGTTACTTATGTACGATTGTGGATTGTGGTTGGTAATGGTGACACTTTTGTTATTGGGAAAGTAAGTTGTGACGATATGTGATACGATCTTGGGATATAATGGATTCATAGATGAAACAAGCTATGAGTTTTATTATATGAGGAGATCGAGATTTATGTGATACAATCTTGGGATATAATGGATTCATAGATGAAACAAGCTATGAGTTTTATTATATGAGGAGATCAAGATTTATGTGATACAATCTTGGGATATAATGGATTCATAGATGAAACAAATTATTGGTTTTATTATATGAAGAGATCAAGATTTATGTGATGTGATCTTGGGATATAATGGATATTTCGAGTTCTTGATTGAGAAACCTTTGTTTTGTAATGTTCGTTATAGAAATGGAAAAGTTGTTCTTATTTCTTGTTTCTAGTGTAATGTTGTGAATGTGATACTAATTGTAGTTCCATGAGCATTTGGGTTTGGTTTGTACTTGGTGATATGTTAATTTGTATCGAGAGTATAGAATGGTTAGTGGAGAGTATGTTAGGTCTTTGGACACAATTTCCTATATGGAATTTGATCCATAGAACTACTTGCTTTCATTTTATTCTCACTAGCATTTTTATGCTAACGTTGCTGCACTTATACTTTTCAAGTACCCCACGTGGTAGAGGACGTGCTAGGGGAGGTGGTGCTGCTTGATTGACAAGCGGTGAATGATGAACAATGGACTTGGTTTTAGTTTTCTTTTGGCATTCTAGGAATGCATGAACTTGAACTTTCTCTTTCACATTACTTTGTTTTTTTGTTTTGAAATGTTGTTGATTCTAGGCTCTTGAGAGCATTTGGATTGTTTTATGGATTATATTTCTTTGATATTTAAATTCAAAAGGAGAGGCGTATTTCCATGTTTTTCGCTTTATCTGTTGGGAATATTGTAAATAGGTTTTGACATAATCCCAGTTTTAAACAGCACCATGCAAAGTTTTCGTTAAAATTTAATCTTCTGCTGTGTCTTTTAATTTAAAGGTTTTTAATGGAGTCGGGTCTTTACAGTTGGTATCAGAGCCTAATAGTTTTGTAGACTACATGCATGACATGTTTTTCATCTTTTAGTTTTAATTTCTTGTTCAAATCATCGATCGCAGTCATCGGTACCAGGTATCCTTAGAATTTACACTTTTAGAACTTTCTCTATTGTTAAGTTTTAAGTGTAGCATTGTAAGTTTCATTCTTAGTAGCTCATGTAGTACCTGTTTGATTGTGATGTAGTATGCCTCCTAGACGTGGTGTTAGACAAGGTAGAGTGAGAGTAGCTGCTCCTAAGCAAGTTCGGGGCTGGGCTAGAGGTTCTATTCCTCCTTCGCCGCCGCCATCGCCACCTGAGGATACGGAGGGGATGAGATGTTTGATCTTAGTGATGTTGAGGCGGATGATGATGACGTTCTCGTGCCCCGCCACCTAGGCGAGGGTGAACGTTACCATTTCTAAGGAGGATTGTCTGGATTTGTTGCGTGGTGGGGGACACGTAAATCATGTTATTCCACCTGTTAGTTGACCCGGTCCAGCAGGAGACCCATCTGGGGTTACCGATGCTGCTAAGACATTGAAGGAGTATATTAGATATGCCCCTGCTGAGTTCGATGGCATGTCTTTGTTGTTGTGAAGTTATCTTAGTCAATTGTGATGTTTAATTGGTTGGAGATCATAATTTATTTTTCAAACTTCATAGGAGAAAAGATATTGACATTTATTTTTGTTTTTTTACTCCATTGGGTACACCTTGATATAATCTCAATAGACATTTATTTTATATTTCATGGTTTTATCCTATTACTATGGTCATTAAAGAAGCCAAATATAATTTTTAGATCATATATGGAAGTCTAAATTTTAGTAATTGAGTGTGATCAAATTTTCTGGGGTATGATAATATTACTACCATCTCAGTCTACCTTTTGTTTTAATGATGGATCAATCTACTGATTCTTTCATAAGAACCTCATTAGATTAGAAAATTTTACTATAATATAGGGATGAGAAAAAAAATCTTAAAATCAGAAAACCGGACCAGACTGAACCGATTGGTTCTATTCAGATTTGTCTCTATTCTTGGTGTAATCTTCAACTCCATATAGTGGAAGCAATTTTCAATACAATATGAGGTTCTACAAGCCTGATTGAAGGTTATGGGAAAGGCTATTATGATATTTCCTAAAGGAACAAAATTTATGATACATGATGATTTGTTCTCCAGTAAATCAAAAAGAAATTTACTGAGTTTTAAAGATATACGTAGTAATGGGTATCATATTGAGACTATCAATGAAAATAATATAGAATATCTTTATATTACATTCACTGTCCCAAATGCAAAACGTATATTGGAAAAATTACCTGCTTTTTTCTCTGGTTTGTACTACGCATATATTCATCCAATTGAGACATATGAAATGGTGAACATAAAGTTCAATAATCCAGACATGTTTAGTGTTTGGAATGATCGACTAGGTCATCCTGGATCGATAAAGATGAGAAAAATAATTGAGAATTCACATAGGCATCTATTGAAAAACTAGATGATTTTTCAATTTAATGAATTCTTATGTGTGGCTTGCTCTCAAGGGAAATTAATAATAAGGCCATCACCAGTCAAAGTTGCGAGTGAATCTCCATCATTTTTAGAATGAATTCATGGTGATATATGTGGACCCATTAATCCCCCAAGGGGACCATTTATATATTTTATGGTTTTAATTGATGCGTCATCTAGATGATCACATGTTTGTTTATTATAATCTCGAAATCTTGCTTTTGCAAGATTATTGGCTCAAATAATTAAATTAAGATTTCAATTTTCTGATTATGCAATCAAGAAAATTCGTCTTGATAATGTTGGTGAATTTACATCTAAGACATTTAATAATTATTGTTTATCCATTGGGATAACTATTGAGCATCCTGTAGCTCATGTTTATACGCAAAATGGTTTAGCTGAATCATTTATTAAACGACTCCAATTAATTGCAAGACCATTGCTTATGAGAGTAAAGCTTCATGTATCTGTATGGGGTCATGCTATATTTTATATGTTGCTACAATAGCACGCATTAGACCAACATCTTATAAAAAATTCTCACCATTGCAATTGGCTTATGGCCATAAGCCAAATATTTTCTATTTGAGAATTTTTTGTTGTGTAGTATATGTTCTAATTGCTCCACCACAACGTATTAAAATGGGTCCTCAAAGGAGTTTAGGAATATATGTTGGGTATGAACCCTCTTCAATTATCAAATATCTTGAACCCTTGACGGGTGATTTATTTACTGTATAATTTGCTTATTGTCACTTCGATGAGACAAATTTTCCAACATTAGAGGGAAAAATTAAGAAGTTGGAAAAAGAAATAACATGGAATGCATCATTATTGTCTCATTTAGATCCTCGTTAAGATCAATCTGAACAGAAAGTGCAGAAAATTATTTATTTATAAAATATAGCGAATCAGTTATCAGATGCATTTATAGATACCAAGAAAGTGAAAAAATCACATATACCAGCTGTAAATATTCCATCATGGATTGATATCCCAAAGGGAAAAATTACCAATGTTACAGCTAATGAGTCTAAGTCACGCCTGAAGCGTGGAAGGCCAATAAGTTCCAAAGATAAAAATCCTCGGAAAAGAAAAGGATTCGATAATCAAAATGACTCAAATGTGGAAGTACAGGTCCTTGAAGTAACCTTGGACATAAATAATCTTAAAGATCTAGATGATGATCAAAAACCGAGAATGTTGAAATTTCAGTTAATTATGGCACAACAGAGAAAAGATGGAATCGAACAAATACAATTATAGACAACGTTTTTTTTATCTATAATGTTGTTCTAGATATTACCTCAGAAAGTGAAGACTGTGAACCAAAATTTGTCGAAGAATGTCGACATAGAAAAGATTGGCCTAAGTGGAAAGAAGTGATTCAAATAGAACTGGAGTCACTTTCAAAACGTGAAGTTTTTGGACCAATAGCCCAAACACCTGAAGATGTTATACCATTTGGGTATAAATGGGTATTTGTGCCGAAAAAATGAAAATAATGAGGTCACAAGCTATAAAACTGTAACGACCCGTTCCCGGTAAGTTTTAAATTTTGATAATTATTAAATTTATTTTAATAATTATTAAGTTTTCTTTTAAGAAAATAGATATTTAATGATTTTTCTTTTAAAGATAAATTAATTAATATCTATTCTTTGGAGAAAAAAAAAGGTTGGTTTTTAACGTGTAAAGGGAGGAAGAGAAGAAAGAGAAGGAGGTTTTTGCTTTCGAGATCGAACGTAGAGAGAAAAAGGAAAAGGTAGGGTTCCTTTTCTTCTCCATCATCTTCTTCCTTCTTGCTTCTTTTTCTAAAGGATTTTAGGGTTTGATCAATTGATCTCCCTTTGTGAATTAGGTGAAGTTTCATAGCTTTGCTTTTGGTGAAGGAGAGGTGGAGATTGGAGAAGTCATCTTTAAGAATTGAGACCAAGGTATTGGAATATTCTTCCTTTAAATTCTGACTTTTGTTTTGATTGTGATGAAAACCTACCAATTCCAATTAATTTCAATCTCTTCTTTTCAATTTTCCCAATTTCATTCAAACCCTAAAAACCCTAACCTTGATTCTTGAAAAAAACATTCACCCCACCTTTCAATTTATCAAAAATCGAACCCGACCGACCAAGGACGGCCCGCCGCCACGTCTTGAAAACGCAAAGCACCGGCGTCATTGCTGAATCAAAAGAAAGCAGCCCTTTTTAGGGGGTTGCTTTGTGTTATTGCAAATTTCGCCGCTCCGTTTCGACCCCTTTTTGGTATTTTATGTTAGGTAAATTTTTAGCAAGGGATTTAATTGTTATAGGTCACTTTTTCAGGTGCTTGTAACCATTGGAAAAGAAGACCAACTTGTGATTTGAATTACTTTTAACAATAAGGTGAGAATTTAGTTAGCTTTGAACAGGGTCAAGTTTAATTTTCTTTTTCTTTATAAGTATGTTTATTCTGATTTGTGTGTTTGGAGTAACCTGAATGATGAATTTAAACATGAAATAATTAAGTACATGTTTTGGAGAATTGGAGTTAAGATTATGGAAGTTAATGGCATGCATGCTTTTTGAGTGTTATAAACCGATGTTACTATTGGATTCCTTTGTTGTTTGATTTTAGAATGATGTTTATATGAATTCTAACCACTTTTGGGTGTTTTAAGACTTAGAAAAAGCTGCTGGAATTTGACAGGGTGTAGCAGGATCAATGGAGTCTTAGGTAGAGATTAGTTCCATCGAAGGCCTTTTCTTGGGAGTTTAGGTGGGGATTATTTTTAGTTCATTCTTGAGTGTGTCTAGGTGATTTTGGGACTGATTAGAGGCCTAACAAGCTGCTGGAGATTTTTATAAAATTCCTCACCGGTTGTCGCCGAAAAAGAAGCAAAACCGCACTAGTTTAGCTAGTTTAGCTTTTTAGGGTGGGTTTTCTTCGGGGATCATCTTGTGAGTTAGAGATCTGTTTTTAAGCATTTTTAGACTCTTTTAAATGCTGTAAATACCATGTTTTTCCAGAAATTGAAATTTTTGAGAATTAGCCATATTAAGGTCGGTTTTAGGAGGAAGCGGGTTTTCCGAGTTAGAAACCGGACCTAGGCTTTGTCATGCATTCTGGTAGTGATGCTTTGTTTAAATCACATTATTGATGCCTTAGATAATGTGGTTGTAGGTTCGCATTAAGTAGGGCCATACTTAATGAAGAATAAACCGTTAAGGGGTGAATTAGAGTTGTGCACAACTTAATTACATAACGGGTAGGTTCATTCCATTTGATCAATGGGAGAGAATAAACTTGTAGGTTCGCTTGTGAGTCTTGCAAACTCATAAGAAGAATAACTCTAAGGTCGAATCGTGGTGACACGAGTTCAATACCTTGAGTGTGCGGTTCACTTTTAATTGTGAATAAAGTGGAGCTAAGGCATTGGATGATAAAACTTAAACGGACGGGTTTTCTCTAGAGTTGAGATCATGCCTTGGAAGTTGAGAGTTATTGGGAGTTGTGAGGTCGAATATGGACTTAAGGAATTTAGAAAGTTTTCATGGCGTTGCTCTTAATTTAACTTTATTCTCACGGCGTAGCCTCATGATGATACAATGTTTTTTTCGGGTAATAAAAAGAAGAAATCGGCAAGTGATGGGATCGTGGATGATGACCAGGTTGGGCTTGGTTTACAAGCGGCAAAGTTGTTCTTTTCTTATTTTAGTTGAATATTGGGATTTTAACGAGTCTTAGTTATTATATTTCATGTTTTACTTGCTTTTGAACTTTTCTTTGATTTGGTTCAAGTTGTTATAATAAGTTTTCGTTTTTAAAACGAGCTCACTCACCCGTGTTGGATTGTTTTGTTTATTTTGAAAAATTTTAAGTTTGAAGCAGTGAAGAATGGTTTCATTTTGATTAAATAAGAAAGGTTTGTTTTTGGATTGATGTTTATATAAATTTTTTCCGCGTAATAGTTTTTTTCCATGTTTGGAAATTCGGGTTGTCAGGAGTTGGTATCCGAGCCCTTATGGTTTCAAGACAGTAAATCCAAAACCAACCATCACTCCATGAACTCATCGGTGCAGGTATTTCTATTTTTATTATTTTACGATGCCATTAAATGAGAAATGAAATAAATTGCCTTAGTCGTTAGATAAGATATAACGTGATGCATTAATGTTATATCTTATTCTTTGTATGTGTGGTTTCAGTATGCCTCCAGTCAATGCACGTGGAAATGCTAGAGAACGCGGTCGAGGACGTGGTCGCCGAGGCAGAGGCCAGGCCGAGGTTTGGGCCGTGGGGCCAACCCTATTTATGAGAGTGACGCGAGTCAAGTAATGAGGTGAATTCTTATGCGACTCCCCCCAACCCAGTGAATATGAGGAGGCAATTGGAAACCCCCCCCCACGTCCCCCCACCGCCACCACCCAGTTGCACTGTGCCACCGGTTACACTGTGCCACCGAGTTGCACTTGCCCCACCTGTTGTACCAGACCCCCACCCTCCCCCCATTCGCCCCGCCGGTGTGTTTGTGCCTCGAGCGAGTATGAGATGATGCGAGCGGCTTTAGGCGGGTTGGGAGGCACCACCGAGCATGCCCGGTTTTCGAATGAATACGGAAGTATGCACCAAAGGAATTTGATGGAAAGTCCACCGATCCGGATGAGGTTTGACAAAATGGATTTCTCGAGTGGAGCAAGCTTTGGAATTCATCAATTGCCCGATCACTTGAAAGTGCAACCGTAGTACTTTCGGGCTTGTTGATGATGCTCTTTCTTGGTGAGGACCCCAAGACCATTGGTCGGATGTGACTTGGGAACAGTTTCATGAACTGTTTTGCAATAAATATTTTTTCGAGCGTGTCGAAGTGATAAAGAGGTGGAGTTTACGGCCTTAAAAGGGAATGGCCCGCCAAAACCCCTTGATTTTGAGAGGGAATTTGACAGTTAGCAAAGTTTCTCGAGTATCAGGTTGCTACACCGAATTGAGGTTGAAGAGGTTTATGCTGCCTGGATGATGACCTCGAGAGGTCAACTTGAGGCTATTGAGCCAACCGACTATGCCTCCGCCTTGAAAAAGGTCTTGCTCTTGATCCAAAAAGTAAGGGCAAAGTTTTGTGAAAGAAGCGGAGCCAGTGAGGGGCGAAAAAGAAAGCGAGGTTGAATCAAGTCGAAAAGGACTAACCAGGGTACAAGTAAGAATCGGTTAAAGAGCAGGCGATGCGTCGGGCCAGCCAAAACCAACAGTATCAAGGCGTAAAACGAATGTAAGAATTGCAGTAACGACATTGGGGTAACCGCCCTTTGCCTCGCAGTGCTTTTTTGTCGCAGGAGGGACACATCTCCACAGAATGCAAAAAGAGGCGGGATAAAGCGGTTGAGCGAGAATCGCCTAAACGAATGTGCAGCAAGGTAAGTCGTTTGCTACTAATAAGGCGGAGGCCGAGGCAAGCAATGTGGTAACAGGTACTTATCTCTTTTTGGGTCATAGTGTCTTTGTTTTGTTTGATTCAGGCCGAGTCATTCATTTATATCTCGCTTACTTTTTGTTGAGCATCTTGGTTTAGACACTTTGCCATTAGAGTTTGTACTTGTCTTTTCTACTCCGATTGGTTTGATTGTGAATGTGAATAGGAAAGTAAACCGATGATTTGTGCATATAGGAGAGTATGTGCCCCTCCTTCTTTGACCGCTTTTGCCTATGGATGATTTTGATTTGATTCGGGTATGGATTGGTTAAAAGCCAACTTTCTCGTGATAGATGTCATAGGAGGGAAGTAAAGTTTAAGGGCCCTGGTGGGGCCGAGTTAAAGTTTAAGGGATCTAATAGAAATGTTGCACTGTAGTCATTTCTTTTTTTGCAAGCTCAGAAATTGATAGAAGAGGGGCTTGGGCATCTTAGCTAATGTGGTAGACACCAATCGTGAAAGAGATCCATATTGACCCGCTCCGTAGTGAGGGAGTTTATGGATGTTTTTCCCGATGAATTACCTGGTTTACCTCCGTTAGGCGCTTAGACTTTCAAATTGATATTTTGCCTGCACGCCGTTGTCAAAAGCACCCTATAGAATGCCCTGGCCCCATTGAATTGAAAGAGTTGAAAACTTCGATTACAGAGTTATTAGACTTGGGTTTTATCCGCTCCAGGTGTCACTTGGGGAGCCCGGTTTTGTTT
This sequence comes from Gynostemma pentaphyllum, assembly GCA_028015215.1. Taxonomy (NCBI): domain Eukaryota; kingdom Viridiplantae; phylum Streptophyta; class Magnoliopsida; order Cucurbitales; family Cucurbitaceae; genus Gynostemma; species Gynostemma pentaphyllum. The sequence continues at coordinate 39,370,921 of CM051352.1, read as the reverse complement.
GTTAAGAAGAAGGATGGTACAATGAGGCGTGTATAGATTACCGTGAGTTAAATAAGGTGACCATTAAGAACAAGTATCCTTTGCCTAGGATAGAGGATCTGTTTGACCAGCTCAAGGGTGCAATAGTATTCTCAAAGATTGACCTTCGATCAGGTCTTTGTGCATTCATAATCAATACCAAGTCTTTGTGCATTCACCATAGGGGAATATGTTTCTTCACAAAGACTTGGTATTGATTATGAAGAAACATATTCCCCTGTGGTGAATGCAATAACATTGAGATATCTTATAAGCCTAGTTGTGTATGAAAGACTCGACATGCATCTTATGGATGTAGTCACAACATATTTATACGGCTCTCTTGATAATGATATCTATATGAAAGTCCCCGAAGGATTTAAGATGTCAGAAGCATATAATTCAAATTATTGAGAAGTATATTCAATTAAATTATAAAGATCCTTATAAGGACTAAAACAATTCGGACGAATGTGGTATAATCGTCTAAGTGAATATTTGTTGAAAAAAGGTTAAAAAATAGTCCTATTAGTCCATATGTATTGATAAAGAAATCATAATCAGGATTTGTCATTATTACTGTATATGTTGATGATTTAAATATTATTGGAACTTCTGAAGAGCTTCCAAAGGTAAGAAACTATCTTAAAAAGTAATTTGAGATGAAAGATCTCGGAAAAGCAAAGTTTTGCCTGTTAGGAATGGTGTCCTAGAACTTGTAATTATTTAATAAATATAATTTATTTCAAATAAATAAACATAAGTTCTTTATATTATCTAAATTGATTCAATTGACGATATTAGGAATATATGGAAATATATAAATATCAAACATTCAAATAGTAAAACCCTAAGTCACTCTTATGAAATCACGACTTAGTATGTGAGTCATACAATATGATTAAAGTCGAGATGAGTAACTTAAAAGTGTCTACAGTAAATGGATAATGTTTGGGAACTTTATCCTGGTAACACTGTTGATAGCTTCACATTTTGTTTATAGACAAATGATCTAATCCTGATCATTCATGTGGGAGACATGAAATGGAAGTATCATATACAATGTTGATTGTATAAGACAGGACCATGATGTTAGATCAAATTTCTCATTAGTACCGTTTACGAGAAATGATTGAATACCAAACTAAGTTTATCAACCATGATAGATCTCAATCCTGAGTGAAATGTGGACTCCTATTTATGGAGTTATGTTTTTTGATTCATATGGTTGAGAGCGATCTGTAAGAACGCTCAATACACTCCTGTTTTGGGAACATAATTAGATAAGTAGCTGGGAACGCATTTTCACGAGATGAAAGTCATAACTTTCCTATAAATTAACGGTATCAGTGCGATACCTAAACATTTTAGGAACTTTAGGAAACTCTCTTGATGTACTGATTAAAGACATGAACAAGTGACGTCAGGACTTCTATTGATCACAAAAGTACATTATCTCTAGTTCAACTAAAGATAAAGTTCATTGGAGAATCAGCGGGAACACAAGGATAAAGCGGTAATTACAGGGGCAAAACGGTAAATTTAATCCGCCTGTAATTATGAGAGTTCCACGTGAAGGATATGTTACAGATATAAATAAAGATAAACTAAATGGACAATAACTCATCTATAGTGAGGGGAGTTCAGCTATGAATCTATAGTGGAATTATTCATAGTTAGATAATAAGTAATTAACTAATTATGAGTTAATCACTTAATTAACTAATTATTAAGCCCATGATCTATAGGTCCATCGGGTCCCTATGCCAACCCAAATATCATAGTCGCGAAATCAAGTAGAAGAAATGGAAAGTTTAAGTAAAGTGAATTATTTAACTAGGCAATATTAATTGTTTAAATATTGAGTATATTTAAACGGTAATTAATATAAACATTATTACTTGTTTAACTAATTAGTTTATTTAAACAAGAAATTAATAATGAAATATTATTAATTAAACATTATTAATTATTTAAATATTGAGTATATTAAAATGGTAATTAATAATTTGAAATTAATTGACAATTATTAATTGTTTAAATAATTAATATTATTTGAACGGAAATTAATAATTAAAATTAATTAATTAATAATAAAATATTATCAATAAAATTATTAATTAAATAATGAGTTTATTTAATGGAAATTAATAATTAAAATATTTATTATTAATTATTTAAATAATGAAAATTATTTAAATGGAAATTAATAATTAAATATTTAGTCGGGAGAAAATATTAATATTATTAATTATTTAAATAAATTATTTTATTTAAATGGTAATTAATAAATAAATTAATTAAGTTGGACTTATTAATTTAAGAGAGCGTTTCAAGCCTAATTGGATTAATGAACCTAGTTGAAATTGGCCCAAAATAATTAAATAAATAAATTTGATTTATTAATTATTTACTATACAATTTTCGGCCATAATAGATAATTTGTAGGAGATAATTGTTTGAATTATATCCTATAATAATTATATAGATTTATTTACCCAAGATAAATAAAATAAAGAAAAGAAAATATCATCTTATTTATCTATGGCATTTTCGAAATACCAAGATAAAGGAAAGAGATAATTCTTTTTTCTTTTTGTATTTATCTCCATGGATTAATCCTAATGTGATTAGGATTCCTATTTTCTTATAAATATGAGGCTTGAGTCATTAATAAATCACACAATTAAATTCCTTAAAAATTCAAAATTATCTCTTCCTTCTCCCTCTCCCCTTGGCTGATTTTCCTATAGTCATTGGGAAGAAAAATATTTTTTCTTCTTCCCAATTTCTTCTAAAGTTCGATCCCACAATCGGGTTTTGTTTGATCGATCGGGATATAGCGTAGAAGATTCAGTGTTGCTGAGGATTTGATGCTGTAAAGAAACCTCCAACCGATTCTCCATATATTTACTCAATGTAAGTTTTAAAGTTTTAATTTTTGAAAATTTAAAGCATGAATCTATATGTTTTTGTCACAAATTGCATGATGTTAATAGATCCGTAATTAAATGTTTATTATTTTACTAAACAAAATTCCGCTAATTTAGTAAATCATCCCTTCATTGCCTTGGTTTGCAAATTGAGCATTTAACAGATGAAATTTTTATTCATTAATCCACTTATACAGAAAAGATCTTAAAAAGATTTTACATGGATAAAGCACATCCATTGAGCACTTCAATGGTAGTGCGTACACTTGATGTGAAAAAAAGTTCTTTTTAGACTGTAGACAATGAATAAATTATTGGTCCTAAAGTACCATATCTTAGTGTAATAGGTACACTTATGTATCTTGCTAGTAATACGCGACTAGATATAACATTTTCAGTAAACTTGTTAGCTAGATATTGTTCTTCTCCAACGAGAAGATATTGGAATGGAATTAAACAAATATTTCGTTACCTTCGAGGAACAATTGACATGGGCTTATTTTATTCCAACAAATCCATGTTAGAGTTAGTTGAATATGCAGATGTAGGTTATTTATCTGATCCACATAGAGCTAGATCTCAAACAAGTTATTTATTAACATGTGGAGGAACTGCTATATCATGGAGATCTATGAAGCAAACTATAACAGCCACCTCTTCTAATCATGTTGAATTAATTCGAAAATGTGTATGACTAAGATCGGTGACTCAACACATTCATGAGACATGTGGTTTATTCTCCAATAAAGTAATTCCAACAACATTATATGAGAACAATAATGCATGTGTATAGCACAGATAAAAGAGGGATAGATTAAAGGAGACACGAGGAAGCATATTTCACCAAAACTATTTTCACACATGATCTTGAAAGAAATTGTGATACAAATGTCCAGCAAATCAGTTTCAAAGATAAATTGGCAGAACTATTTACAAAGGCATTATCTACAACAACATTTAAAAAGTTGGTGCAGAGTATAAGAATGCGGCAGCTTAGAGATCTCATGTGATGTTCCTATGAGGGGAGTAAATATTATACTGCACTATTTTTTCCTTGACTATGGTTTTGTCCCATTGGGTTTTCCAAGTAAGGTTTTTAACGAGACAGATCTTACTATAAGAATTATGTACTCATTTTCCTTTACTGAGATATTTTTTTTCCATCAGGTTTTTTTTTCCTACTAAAGTTTTAATGAGACATATTCTTATGTGGTGTCATTCAAGGAGGAGTGTTATGAATTGAATTGTAATTGAGTTATGGATGCCACCATGAAACTCTTTAATTAAGTGTGTTAATTAATTGAGTAACATTCCTATTAATTGATGTGGGAAGTTTGTAGTCTTCAAGTGCCTATAAAAGGCAAAGGCATTGAGGATGAAAGATACACCAATAAAAGCTTCAAAGGCATCCCGTACAACTCTCTCTCTATTTACTTTGTGCCTAAATCTCTTTTAAGGTACATTTTCTTCTTTAGTATTCCTTTAGTTTTATAACAATAAGAAAAGTTTTTAAAAATTTAAAACTATTTTAAAATATAAATGATATTATTTAAAAAGAATTTATCTCAAATAACATAAATCTGCATACTAATTACTAAAATGTCAGAACTTTTTAAAAATTACTCAAATAGCATAATTATAGTTCAATAAATTATTGAACTATAATTCAATTAATTATTGAACTATTTTTCATAGGTATTTTTAACGAATTTGTTTATTTTTTGGTTTTTTAAGTTCAAAATCAATAATTTATTGAACTATTTGATCATTTTTTATTATTATTTTCAATGAATTTATTAAAAAAAATTAATTTTTTTAGTTCAATATAGTTCAATAAATTATTGAACCATAATTATGCTATTTGAGTAATTTTTTTAAAAATTCAAACATTTCAATAATTAGTATGTAAAAATATGTTATTTCACTAATTGCAATATTATTTAAATCATGACAACATAAGGGCCATCTCTAAAACTTTATTTTATATTTCACAAAACAATCATCTTAACAAATTGAAACTAAAAAAAAATTCAAACTCCCATTAAAAAAAAAATATCACCACCATTTGTTTTTTTAAGAAGTAAACTGATTAATAAAACAAACCAATCTCAACCCTAGATTCTCATATGGGCTGAATAAACATCTTAACCTTACTCACCATCTTCTTCATCTCATCCATGAATGACATATACGATACTGTTCCATCATTCCCAGCAAGCACTCTATATTTATCCTTCCTCGTAAAATCAGTACATTCAAACCCTAACGCCGCAGCCAATATCCTCTGCACGTAATTTGCGACATCGTGCGGGTTTTTCCCCGCCGAGCACGTTGCCTCAGCCGGCAACTGGTTCAAAAACGTCACCTCATAAACTGGCCGTGGGTTCATGAAGAAGAAAATCGGGTCCAATCCCTTCCATCCTCTGGCAGTCGTTGCATGAAAGAATCCGACTCGATAATTCATGGCTACCGGAACAATCCGATCGGTTAACTCGGCGAATAGAGCGCTGAACCTCAATAGAAAAGGCTCCCGACATGTCGTTCCTTCTGGGCAGACTACTAAATCACCTTTCGCTAACTCCCGCTTGATTTTCTCGGCATCGACATGTCGGATTCTGGTTAATCGAACTGTCGGTATAGGTGATAAAATCTCGGTGAAGCGGGAGATGGAGTAGGTAACGGCAGGGACTTTACGGCGGAGAACGGAGGCGAGAACGACAGGATCCATTAATGTTCGGTGAGTGCAGACGAAAAGTACGCCGGAGTTGTTGCCGCCGGAGACAGGTGTGGGTGGTTTACCTTTGACGATGACTTGGCTGCCGAATAAACGGGATATGTAGGGAACGGCCCACATTGGTAATAAGGAGCCGATAAAAATTCGGATAATGGCGAGAATTATGCCTAAAGGAACCCATAGAAGGATTAAGAGAGCAGTTGCCGGAGTTGGCCTTTGGACCAGACGGCCGTCGTGGAAGATAACGGGAAGTGGTCGGAGATTTTGGTCGTGTTCATGTCTTTGGCTGGTGATGAACGGTGGGTTGACCTGTTCCTGTACGTTGAAGAGATGAGTTTCGGTCAACCGTAGAAAACAAAATTAAAGAAATGAAAAGTTTTACTATCAGACCAAAATTAAAGAGAGCATTTTAAAAATATAGTAAAAAGTTTTTAATTAATGTGATCTATGAGATCCATAATATAATTAACATCAAATAGTATTGAAACGTCACACTCACCAAATATTTCTTGATAGTAAATTCAAGAATAATATATTTTTATAAATTCTCACACTAATATCGTTTATCCAATAAAAATATAGCTTGGTTCCTTCAAATGTAAAAATCAATTACTCACAAATTTCAGAGTTTTTTCTCTCAAAAATAATTTTAAGTTAAAATATAAAACAAATTAAAAAAAAAACTTTATTACTTCTAAATAAATAGTTAAATCAATTTATAATTTTTTTTTTCAAAAATAGTAAGTTAAAAAAAAAAAAAAGAAAAATTCATAAAAAAAAAAAAAGAACCATGCAAAAATTGACCATGTGCAAGTACCTAAATAGTATGAAAAACACAACTAACCTTGCAATGAGATAAAAATGAAGAACTTGATGAAGATCTTCCTAAACCCAAAGTCAATTTCTCATTCCCTAAAACCTCACAAATCTTTTCATAATCGTAATCAAACCCTCCATTAACAAATCCAGTTGCAAATCCAAATCGATTAAACCCAAGTTCACACCCAATAACCTCACCTGCTCTTAAATGATCTTTCACAAATCTCTCCACCATAACTCTAGGCATCTTAGTCACCACCACTCTTTTATCATAAAGACTAAACACTCTCCAACCATCCATATTCATATCATCCATAAAAAACTTAGGCAAAACCGCCCTCGACACCGATTCAATCTCCAACTTCCGAACACCGGCAACCGCTATAAAAGTCATTAACTTCAGCCCAACATCCGCCATCCCGAACGCTTCAAGAAGCCGTATGATCGGCCAAGCGATTAGCAACAAGGCGAACCGGATCAAGCCAGAGGCTTCGAAAGCCATCAACATAAAGTAGGAGAAAGTACCTGAGCTCTTCAAGAGCGTGCCTTCTAGCTCGGCAGCTACAGATTCACTATCCTTTAGTTTTTCCATTTTTTTTTTTTTTTTTTTTGCTTCTTCTAAACAATTGTGATATCAAAGTTGATGTTTATTTTCAAGGAAAGAGTTGGATTTGTTTGTTTTTCTTGTGGTTGGGAATTAAATTGACAATGGCCTTTAAGGTTATAAGGCAATTAGATTAGTGTCTTCTTTTGACTTTATTTTTTTAATTATTCGTAATTCTAATTAGGCAGATTATCGGTTTACAACTACCATTTCTCCTTTTGTAATCTTTTTCCTACCAAATAAGTTCTCTTTTTATCTCTCTAAATTTGTGTCTATATTTCTAAGGTGGGTATATCTGCAAAGGGAAAAATAAAATAGAATACGTCACGTAAAATACATAGACATTGACAACTACCCCAACAACTTGAAGGCTTTGGAAAAATTTGTAAAAAAAAAGTAGACACGTGTAAGCACCTAACAATGTCATGTCGTGAGAATTAAGGTTAAAAATTGGCCGTACGTTTCCATGAAGGGTTTATATATTGTGGAAGTTTAATACTAATAGTTAAAGTCTAATCATCAATGCCAATTAATGGCTAATCTTTGATCAGATTTACTTGCTGTCAAGACAGTTAAATCTGTTAACTTTGTAGTCTGTTAGCAGATGTAACGGTGAGTTAGTTGAGTGGCAATACTGTAGTTACTTTGTAAATATGACTTCATATAAAATACTGTAGTTTCTTCATTCTTACACACATTACATCAATAAAGCTTTTGATTCATTCATGTTTAAGAGTTCTTATTTATTTTTATTTTTTTTGCTTTAGATTCAATTGTAGTTTTGCATCACAATTGGTATCAGAGCTTTAGTGAAATTCGATCAGAAGTTGTAGTTCCTACGTGACAATTCGTGTAAGAAGAAGTCTAAAGGAGTTCATCAAGAAAACTAGAAGAATTGTTTGAGTAACAATGGTTATTGAGATATATGATTAAATTTTTCATTACCCATTGGCTTAAGCTTTTGGATATAGTGGGTGATTTAACATATTCAATATATTATTAGAGAAGTCTTTGTGGAGTCCACATGTCTTCGTTTCTCTCCAACTTTTCTTTTCTGATTGACAGTTGGCTTCCACTTCTTTTCTTTTCCATTTGTTTTCTCTCTTCGTTCGATGACTTCATTTCCTTTCTTCTTCATTTTTTTTTCTGTTTCTCTCAAAGCTTTCCTCAGCCATGGCGACCAACCCTTTGCAAAATCCATTGCTAGATTCAACAAATCCTTTATCATCTGATTCTTCACAAAATCTAGCACCAAATTCTTCACGAAATCTTTCACAAAATTCTTTTTCTTCGATTGATGAACGTTCCAATCCTTTTTATCTTCATCATAATGATAATACAAGATTAGTTCTTGTTTTCTCATCTTCTTACTAGAGAAATAACTACAATGCATGGAGCCAATCGATGATCATGGCGTTGGCGGTCAAAAACAAGCTTGGATTTGTCGATGGCTCAATCTCTAGGCCACTTATTTTTTATCCTCTTCACATTACATGGATTTGAAACAATTATATGGTGATTTGTTGGTGGGCAACTTCGTCAATTAAAGAAATTCTAGAAGCGTTATCTATTCAAAGTTTTCTAGAGAGGTATGGATTGATCTTCAAGAGCGATTTTCATAGAAAACTGGACCTCGAATATATTAGCTCCGTCGCGAATTGATGAGTTTAACTCAAGGAAAATTATCTGTGAGTTCTTATTTCAAAAAGCTGAAGACACTTTGGGATGAATTGGTGTAAACTCTTATTATTTTTATTTTAAAAAAATAATAAATATAATAATAAGTGATAAGGTTGAAAGAGAGAAGATAAGGTCTTTTTTTGTTTAAAAAAAGATATGGTTATTGGCTTGACACATGGCAAGCAATTGGGTAAAAAAAAAACACAAATTAACTCATTTGATGTAGCACATTCGTAGACAGAGAAGGAGAAAAGAAAATAGAAAGGAGAAAGGAAAGAAAAAGAGAAAAGAAAGGAAAAATAGAAAATTTGCTTGGGATTTTTTTCAAGATACTTCAATTTGTGGTCTTCCGAGCTTCAATTTATGGTGTAATGACTCGTTGGTAAGTAATTTCCTCAACCTAATTCTTCTATTTGATGAGTTTTGATAGTTTTTGATATGTTTCAAGATTGGGTTATGGTGAATTTTGCTTTGCTTCAAGGTTAGTTTGTTATGGGTGTTTATGATTTCAAGTGGGTTTAATATTTAACTGAGCAAAAGAAGGTTAGAAGAGGAGATTGATTTTGTGGAACATAGAGAATAAAGTTTGAAGGAAATTGCATGATGAACTAAAACAAAATTGAAGATTTAGAGTTGGAGTTTTTTTTGAAAATCTATGAATGTGTTGTTGTGGAAAAAGAGAAGCAAGAAGTATTAGATGTTAAAGAATTAAAAATTGAAAGTTAGGTGAGTTTTTTTTAGTTGTGTATTACGTATAAGGAAGGAGAAGAAAGAGTGACATGATTTTGTTGTACAAAGTACATGGTGGAAAAGACAAGTGATGGTAGAAAAAGCAAAGAATTGAATTGGTGGGTAATTTTGTTCATGGGTTGGTAACTAAAATGTTACTTATAATTTTGAACTAATAGTTATTAAGCTTTTAATTAATTATTTCTATGTATTTTCTTAAATCAATATTTTCAGGTGTTATTGTGGCGTAAACGATTTACGATTTGGAATGTTCACAGTAAAAAGTTGTGAGTTGATTCTATTTTCACATTTAAAATTATCATTAGTATTGAATTTTTAGTAGTTTACAAAGCATAAAAGTTTTAGAGTTTATATTATCGTATATGATTATTTATTGATATAAATACATATAAATGAAAGTTTTAGATATTCATTATTCAGTATATATGATTTATGCCAGCTACGGATTTTATAATGGTTTGAAAATTATGATATTATTTTCAGTAGTTTATTTTCAAACCGCTAGAAAAAGTACCCTCAGTTATCAGCTTTTAGCAGGTCTTTGGGACCCACTTTAGTATACACATAGGCTTTGGGCCGTATGTTAGGGTGCTTAGCCCTTTGGGGGCAGCTTTGCGCGCGTATGGCCAGTTTCAGTTTTCAGTTGCTCTGCTGCATGCATGATTTCGCTCTACATGCAGTATGACCAGTTAAGGGTACATTTTTAGTGGGTTTTTATCACTACGATATAGTATATGAACAGTTTCTATTGTATATATATATTTACGTACAAGTACTGATATGGTTTCGACAGCTGAATATTATGTTTATTAAATTATGACTCTATCCAGTTTTACAAGTTTTAGTTTTGAATTTTATGATTATTAAGTTTTACGAATATTAGTTTTGAACAGTTTTATGAATTTGGAAACTATTATATATTATGTAGTTTTGAAGAAAATACTAGTTTAATAAAAATTCCACTCATTGGGCCTTCAGCTCATTCTTTTCAAATGTTTTCCCCCCACAGGTAGCTTTCGAGTTTCAGAAGATGATCGAGCCTACGACAAGCTTATCCACCACCTGTTTTGTATCAGTCCAGTTAGTACATGAATCATTTATAGTTTGATTTAATATTAGCATAATTATGTTTAGTGTGCCTTGATGGTAAGTGTTGGCGTTTAGCTATCGCTTGCCATCGACGCACGACTTGTCACGGGTTTATAGGAAGATCCCGGGTCGGGTCGTGACAATTGGTGAATTATTGTCTTGGTTGTTGTGAAAATTACTGTTGCGATGGAACGAAAGCACTGGCTGGATTCTATCATACAGAGTATGTCATGATGTTTCTTATGGGACTGAATGAGTCTTTTTCTCAAATTTGTTTTCAGGCGCTATCAATGGAGCCAATTCCTCCTATTAACAAGGCTTTTTCACTTGTTGCTCAAGAAGAACAACAACGAGTTATTAATCATGTTGTTTCCATTGAGTCTATGGCGTTTGCTGTCGCTCATAATTCCTCAAAGCCAAATTACAATGTGAAAAAACAGGAGAACGATAGACCTACTTGTACACACTGTGGTATTCTTGGTCATACTATGGAAAAATATTACAAACTCCATGGTTATCCACCAGGTTATAAAACTCGCCAAAAAACAAATCAAGTCAATCAAGTCTTCATCATGACTGCCTCAGCTTCAGCCAAATTACCTGAATCTTCTGCTAAAAATTTCATGAGTTCTTTGAATCAAGATCAATGCAAACAGTTTATAACTATGCTGCAATCTCATCTTGAATCTTCAAAAATTTCTCCTAATTCATGTGGGGCTAGTTCATCTAGCTCATATATTTGCTTCCCTATTTCTGAAAAGTGTTTAACGATTTCTAAGAAATCGGGCTTTGAACATTATTGGATTGTCGATTCTAGTGCACCAAGTCATATGTGTTCAAGAGAATCTACTTTGTTCTTTTTGAAACCTAATCGTGAACAAATATTTGTGGCTTTTATTTGGTGATGTCAAATTAACTGACAGTCTTCTGTTGCAGAATGTTCTTTTTGTCCCTCATTTCACCTTCAATCTGATTTCAGTGAGCACATTAACTAGAGGTTCTAATATATTTCCTCTGTTTCATTATGACTATTGCTCTATTCAAGAATTGTCAACTTTGAAGAGGATTGAAAATGCTAAGAGAATTCAAGATCTTTACATTTTAGATTTGAATTTTACTTCTCCTTATAAGTTTTTTTTTTGTAATTTAGTTGTGAATAAGGTGAGCTCTCAGACTTGACATTTTCGTTTGGGGCATATATCACCACATGTTTTACACACTTTGAATTCTCATATTCCATTAGTAGGGGCTATTTCTGATATTCCATGTTATGTCTGTCCTCTTGCAAAGCAAAAGAGACTCTTTTACATCTAATAATAGCAAATATGCTTCTGTTTTTTACTAGGTTCATTGTGACATATAGGGCCCATATCATATGCCTATTCATTCTGATCAGCACTATTTTTTTACTTTAGTTGATGATTATAGTAGTTTCACATTGATATTTCTAATGAAACATAAATCTTTCTTTAAACTAATAGAGACTCGGTTTGGCAAGATTATAAAATGTTTTCATTTAGATAATGCTTATGAACTTAGATTTACAGAATTTTTTCAATCTAAGGGAGTTTTCCATCAATTCTCTTGTGTTGAAAGGCTTCAATAGAATTCTGTGGTAGAACAAAAACATCAGCATCTTCTTAACACAACTTGAGCTTTGTATTTTCAATCTTATGTTCCACCTTCATTTTGGGGAGAATGTGTCTTGACTACTGCATTTCTTATCAATCGTATTCCTTCTAAATTTTTACAACACAAGACTCTTTTTCAATTGCTCTATAACACTGATGTTGATTATAAGCCTTTTAGGGTATTGGTTCTCTATGTTTTGCATCCACTTTTCAGGCTCATAGAACCAAATTTCAACCTAGAGCACAAACTTGTGTTTTTGTAGGTTATCCAGCTGGTATGAAGGGTTATAAGTTGTATGATATTTTGTCCAATAAGTTCTTTGCTTCTCGAGATGTTATATTCCATAAAGCTATTTTCCCCTTTCAAACAGTAACTACATCAGATATTCCTAATCCCTTTTCTGTCCTTGTTCTTCCTATTATTCAAAATGAGAATGTTCCATACTATTCAACTTTGGAGAATTCTTATGTTCTCTCACAAACACCCACCTCTGACATTCCACCTATTCCTTAACAAACATTTTTTCTTTTGATAATCAATCTTCATCCACAGATTCACAACTTAGGCCTCGTTTACTTAGCAGGAATGGGAATGGGGAATGAGAAAGAATTAGAATGAAAATCAATCGAAATGAAAAATTATGGAATGGGAATAAGATTTCTTTGATTATGTTTAGTAAAAAAATTTAGAATCAGAATCGGAATGAAAAGAATTATCATTGATGTTGTTTATGAAGGGATGATTTACTAAACTAGCGGAATTTTATTTAATAAACTTATTAACATTTAATAACGGATCTATTAACATCATGCAATTTGTGAAAAACATGTAGATTCATGCTTACATTTTCGAAAATTAAAATCAATTATACTTACATTGAGTAGTTAATGGAGAATCGGTTGGAGGTTTCTTTACAGCATCAAATCCTCAGCAACACCGGATCTTCTATGTTATATCCCGATCGATCAAACAAAACCCGATTGTGGGATCGAACTTAAGAAGAAATTGGGAAGAAGAAAAATTATTTTCTTCCCAATGGCTAAGCAAAATCGGCACTAAGGGGAGAAGGGAGGGAGAGAGATTTCCAATTTTCTATGGAATTGAATTGTGTGATTTATGAATGACCCAACCCTCCTATTTATAGGAAAATAGGAATCCTAATCACATTAGGATTAATCTATAGAGATAAATACAAAAAGAAAAAAAAGATTATCTCTTTCCTTTATCTAGCAATTTCGAAAATGCCATAGATAAATAAGAGAATATTTGATTTTCTTTATTTTATTTATCTTGGGTAGATAAATCTATGTAATTATTTTAGGATATAATTCAAGCAATTATCTCTTCCCAAAATTACATGGTGGCCGAAAATTCATATAATAATTAATAAATAATTCTAATTTATTTAATTAATTATTTTGGGCCAATTTCAATTGGGTTCATTAATCCAATTGGGCTTGAAACTCTCTTTTAAATTAAAAAGTCCAACTTAATTAATTTATTTATTAATTACCATTTAAATAAAATATTTTATTTAAACAATTAATAATATTAATATTTTCTCCCGACTAAATATTATCAAATTATATTTAATTATTAACTTTAAATAATTTTCAACTTATTTAAATAATTAATAATAAATTTTTATTATTAATTAAATAAACTCATTATTTAATTAATAATTTTATTGATAATATTTTATTATTAATTAATTAATTTTAATTATTAATTTCCATTCAAATAAAATTAATTATTTAAACAATTAATAATTGCTAATTAATTTCAAATTATTAATTACCATTTAAATATACTCAATATTTAAATAATTAATAATATCTAATTAATAATATTTAATTATTAATTTCATGTTTAAATAAACTCATTATTTAAACAATTAATAATGTTTATATTAATTACCGTTTAAATATATTCAATATTTAAACAATTAATATTGCCTATTTAAGTAATTCACTTTACTTAAAATTTCTATTTCTTCTACTTGATTTCGCGACTACGATATTTGTGCTAGCATAGGGACCCGATGGACCTATAGATCATGGACTTAATAATTAGTCAATTAAGTGATTAACATATAATCAGTTAATTACTTATTATCTAACTATGAATAATTCCACTATAGATTCATAGCTGAACTCCCCTCACTATAGATGAGTTATTGTCCATTTAGTTTATCATTATTTATATCTGTGATATTATCCTTCACGTGGAACCCTCATAATTACAGGCGGATAAATTTACCGTTTTGCCCCTGTAATTACCGCTTTATCCTTGTGTTCCCGCTGGTTCTCCAATAAACTTTATCTTTAGTCGAACTAGAGATAAGATACTCGTGATTAATAGAAGTCGTGACGTCACTTGTTCATGTCTCGAATCGACATCAGGGAGTTTCCTAAAGTTCCTAAAATGTTTAGGTATCGTGACCGATCTCGTTAATTTATAGGAAAGTTATGAATTCCATCTCATGAAAATAAGTTCCCAGTTACTTATCTAGTCATGTTCCCAAAACAGGAGTGTATTGAGCGTTCTTACAGATCGCTCTCAACCATGTGAATCAAAGAACATAACTCCACAAATAGGAGTCCGCATTTCACTCAGGATTGAGATCTATCACGGTTGATAAACTTAGTTTGATATTCGATTATTTCTCGTAAAAGGTACTAATGAGAAATGTGATCGAACATTGTGGTCCTGTCTTATACAATCAACATTGCATATGATACTTCCATTTCATGTCTCCCACATGAATGATCAGGATTAGATTATTTGTCTATAAACAAAATGCGAAGCTATCAACAGTGTTACCAGGATAACGTTCCCAAACGTTATCCATTTATTGTAGTCACTTTTAAGTTACTCATCTCGACTTTAATCCTCTCGTATGACTCACATCCTAAGTCGTGATTTCATAAGAGTAACTTAGGGTTTACTATTTGAATGTTTGATATTAATATATTTCCATATATTCCTAATATCGTCAATTGAATCAGTCTAGATAATTTTAAAGAACTTATGTTTATTTATTTAATTTATTCGAAATAAATTGTTATAATTAAATAATTACAAGTTCTAGGACACCATTCCTAACATTTTACTAGAGTCTTGGAACGGGAATGGAGTTTTAATTCGTGTGGGACCCACAAAAAGTAGAGAGAAAAGAAAAATAATAAAATATAAAAGTTTGTGGGACCCACAAAATAAGGAATGGGAATGGGATTGATGAGGTTGTATGAGGGAATAAAATTATTTGAAGATTGAGAATGGGATTGCCAAATTATGTGGGTCCCACACTCCCATTCCCATTCCAAGTTTTAATTAAACAAGAAAAATGGGAATGAAATAATCTCATTCCCATTCCTTCATTTCCATTCTTTCAAAGTAAACATGGCCTTAATGTCATTCACCCTTCTTAACCAATTTTACACACCAACCAATTTTACGAAAATCAACTAGAACTTCTCAACCTTCTTCCTATCTTCAGAATTATCATTGCAACCTTTTATTATCCTCCGATAAAACCCAATCTCAATCTATGTCTTCTTACCATATCCATAAACATCTTTCTTACACTTCTTTTTCAAAACCTCATGCTCATTTTCTTATGCAAGTTTCAACACATTTTGAACTTATTTTTTATCATTAAGCAGTTCTTTTTGCTCATTAGATAGAGGCTATGAAATTTGAATTAGATGCTATGGAGAATACTCATACTTGGGATGTTGTATCCGCACCCAAATCTCAGCATTCTATTAGTTCAAAGTAGGTTTATAAGATAAAGTTCAATCCTGGTGGCACTATTGAACGGTATAAGGCTCATCTAGTTTCCAAAGGTTATAAATCAACAAGAAGGGGTTAATTGTTTTGATACTTTTTCCCCTATGGCTAAACTGGTAACTGTTAAGTTACTCCTTGCTCTCACTACCATTAACAATTGGTCTTTAGCCCAAATGGATGTTAGCAATGCATTTTTAAATGAGGACTTATTTGAGCAGGTTTATATGGATCTACCCCTTGGTTATAAAGTCTCTAATATCCCTAAGGAGGGGGAGAGGCTAGCCAATCCATATATGGCCTTAAACAGACTTTTAGGCAATGGTTCACAAAGTTTTCTACTACTTTGTTGTCTAATGGCTTTTCTCAGTCAAAGGCAGATTACTCTCTTTTCACTCGAGGCCATGGTGATACTTTTGTTACTCTGTTAGTATATGTTGATGATATCCTTATTACAGGCCCTAATCCACAAGTTATCACTATTATTAAGGGTCTACTGCATAATCATTTTAAACTCAAGGATCTTGGTATTCCAAAATATTTTCTTGGATTGGAAATTGCTTGATCTTCTTCACGTATTTCTCTTTCTTAAAGGCATTTTGATTTACAGATCATTGATGATTGTGGACTTTTGGGATCCAAGCCATGTTTATTACCAATGGATCCTAAGACTAAGCTTACTCTCACTGATGGTGAATTTTTGGATGACTCTTCTTCTTATCAAAGGCTAAATGGAAGATTGTTATATCTAACTATAACATGACCTGATATTGCTTACAAAGTCTATCAGCTTATTCAGTTTGTGTCTCATCCTAGTGGTCCTTATTTGGCTATTGCACATCACTTGATTAGATACCTAAAATCTTGTCTAAGACAAGGGTTACTCTTATCCTCTTCTTCTTCTCTTCAACTACATGCATTCACTTGTGCCGACTAAGGTTCTTGCTTGGATACTCATGGAAATTGAACAAGAAGTCCACTGTGTCTCGATCTTCTGTAGAAATTGAATACTGAGCACTTGCAACCACTGTTTGTGAACTTATTTGGTTGCACCAGCTCATTTGTTTTAATGTGTCTTTTTCTCCTGCATTGGTATTTTGTGATAATCAAGCACTGTTCACTTGGCTTTTAATTCAATATTTCACTAACGAACAAAGCACATCGAATTATATTATCATTTTGTTTGGGAAAATCTACTTGCTGAGGTTGTGAAGTTGTTGCCTTTTCACACACAACATCAATGATGTTGGCTGATATTTTTACTAAAGCTTTACCCTACTACTTCATTTTACTAATCTCCTCTCCAAGATGGCTATTCTAAATATTTATAGTCCATCTTAAGGGGGAGTATTAAACTATTCTAGAATATGTAACTAATTATAGTTTTTCAGTTATTAGTTTGTTACTTACTTAGTTACATTCTAGTTACTTCCATCCTTGTATAAATTCTCTTTCTAATAATAATACAATATTATTCATTTTCTCCCATTTTTAGTTCCAATACGGTATCAGAGCAAGAGGTCTTAAGTTCAAACCTTCATTATGTCATTTTCTCTTATTTCCTCCCCATTTATATTTCACATGTTTGGATCTTGTGCAAATATTCAAGCCCACATGTGAAGGGGAGTATTGAGTATGATTAAATTTATCTTTACCTATTGGTTTAAGCTTTTGGGTATTGTGGGTGATTTAACATATTCAATAATGGTTGACAAGTTCGAGATGGAGAAATTTGATAGGAAGGTAATTTTGAGTTGTGGAGGAAGAAAATTAGAGCAATCCTAGTGCAACAAAAGGTGGCAAGGATTCTTGATGATCCCCCAAACACTACTACAATATCTTTATCTCTTAACACATGAGATTCTTTAATTCTTGACATTTTTAATGAAAATCGTCAAGAAAAACACATTAAACTTCAAGGGGTCAAGAATTCAGAAAATTAAGCTTCAAAGTATTACCTATTAAGCTTAAAAATGCGGAAGTGCGAGACATTTTCCAAAAATTTCAGCCTCATAATGGTTGACCATTTTAAAATGTCAAGATTTATTTCTAAATGTAATTTAATACCACAAAAATTACCCACCTCCTCAATGTTGGCTGTTTCTTCTTCTACCATTATTAACCATGCACGATTAATTTTTAATCGTAATATTTTTGTAGAAATGAGTAAAAATTTTGTCTTTATAAATTTATTAATCGTGCATAATTCATTCAATCTTTTATTCATCCTTCTGAATTTGGTATTCTACAACTGGAATTTGTCAACTATAGTTTTGCATTGCAGTTGAGGTTATGTTAAATTTTCACAAGTTTTACTTGAATGGGTAAATTCTTTTTTTAATCTCATGTTTTTACGTTTTTAACTTTAAATTACATAACCTTTTTCATTTATGTTTTTATAAAGTTACTATGATTGTTTAGCTGAATTTTTTGTCCTCCTATGAATAAAGGTTTATTTAAGAAGATGTGAAGCAAAAAGCCTTATCACTTAGTCAATTGGGGACAAAATCTTTTTTCCCCAATTTTATATCTTATTATTCTTTGTTGTAGTATGCTCTCATTATGGGTTTGTTGGGATTGAGGTGTAAAGACCCAAAATTTTATATGTATTTTAAATCAGATAAGGCAGTGGAAGTCTAGAATTTTTGAAAAATTGGCATGGTGCCGTTTGTATTTCGGTCAAGCCAAAACCTGTGTACATTTGTCCCAAGCAGAAAAAGCATTAAAATCTAAGGAATGCGCATTCCCTTTTTAGTTCCAAGTCCCAAAATGGAAAAAAATACGACATAAAACCATAAATGCTCTCATGAGCTCAAATACAAGCACTAATTATAAACAAAAATATAAGTCCAAATGTAAAATGAGTCTTGGCATTCAAAGAATGCTCCAAAAGTCTAATTCTTATCCTTTCCATCACCCCACGATCATACGGCACCACCACCTCTACCACGGCCTCGAGGCGTACCTGAAAAGATTAAATTGTAGCAACATTAGCATAAAAATGCTAGTGAGAATAAAATGGTGACATGAAATCGTACGGACAAATTCCACATCGGAAATTGTGTCCAAAGTTAAGCATGCTCTTTACTATCCATTCTTTACTCCCAAACAACATACCATAGGTAATGATCCATTCATGCACCCCATCTAAAGAATCCGAGTACAAGTCAATATTTCATTCTTATAAAACACACATACTCCATCTAAAGAATCCGAGTACGTTTATCATTTCTCAATTAGTCAAAACATATAATTTATCACAATGAGTCCGAGTATATATATGTATATCACATTTACACATCACACACACTCCATCAAAATGAGTCCGAGCATGTTTATAAATTCTCATAAATCGATATATATATACTCCATCACAATGAATCCGAGTATATATCGTAAATCCACATTCACATATCACACATACTCCATCAAAATGAATCCGAGCATGTTTATAATTTCTTGTAAGTCGATACATATACTCCATCACAATGAATCCAAGTATATATCATAAATTCACATTCACATATCACACATACTCCATTACAATGAATCCGAGCATGTTTATAATTTCTCATAAATCGATACATATACTCCATCACAATGAATTCGAGTATATATCGTAAATCTACATTCACATATCACACATACTCCATCAAAATGAATCCGAGCATGTTTATAATTTCTCATAAATCGATACATATACTCCATCACAATGAATCCGAGTATATATCGTAAATTCACATTCACATATCACACATACTCCATCAAAATGAATCTGAGCATGTTTATAATTTCTCATAAATCGATAAATATATTCCATCACAATGAATTCGAGTAAATACCGCAAATTCTCATTCACATATCACACATACTCCATCAAAATGAATCCGAGCATGTTTATAGTTTCTCATTAAAGAACAATTTGAAAGTAAAGTACACACAAGAATAACCAATCGCTAAATTAACGATTTCCGCTAAATAGGGGAAATTCCTTGTAGCCATAAAGTAAGCACATAAGCCGAAACTACTTTGACTACCAACAACAAGGCCAACTCCTAAATCACCCAAAACCGGAATTCAATTTCCACAATTATGCCTTCCATCATCTTCCCTTTAGGACCCTTAATTTCCAAGAACAAAACCGGAAACTCCCAATTCTCTATAATAAACACCAAAATCACAATCGAACTTAGAAAATCACCGAAATCCATCTACACTCCGAAACTAACCTCAAAGTAAACACTCAAACACTCACTTCCGAAAACAACTAAACAACCAAATCCTCAAAGGATCTCAATTCACACATTCCCTCTTAAACTCAATTAAACAAAATCGTTATGTAAAACCTACACAGAACACACACAACCACATTAAACTCACCTTTGAAGCTGGAAGTAGCTAAAAATCAAGAGCCGGCCTCAATTAAATGAAGTTAGCACCCCTAGAGTTGCTCGGAACCTTTTGGCAAATAACTTGAAATCAAAATCTCAAGCGAACAATCGAGTGAGCAATCAAGAATTACCTACAATTAAATATATCTTAATTGCATTAAATACCAAGCAAATAACAAACGACGCATAAAATGAAATGAACGAAGAAAAAGCCCCGTTTTCCTCCAACAGGCCTAGAGGTATTTTGATTATAATGTATTCTAGAGAACTTGGATGGATACGAAATTATATATAAAAGATAGATCTCGGAAAAATGAAGAGTTTGATACCTTACAGGTTCAAAACAGAGTTCAGACGAAAAGGTTATGACCAAATTACTAAAAAATGAAATAAAACCCAAAGTTAAAAAAGAGTAATCTTACCCTTAGGCCCCTTGTACATTGGAGGAATCCTTTCAAAGTTAGTTCAAAAGATAGATCGGGGGCCGATCTATCCAACACACCAAACAACGAGCGAATCGGAGAAGAAATGAGAAAATTTCGGCCGTTGGGGAGGTATGATGGGTGGTGGTTTTGGGAGAGAAAAGAGAGAGAGTTTGTGTTTCCTTTTTGATTTCAAATGAAAGGAAGAAGATGACCCCAATTGGATGAATATCATATTTGCTAAAGAGCCCTCAAATTCCTTTTGAACTTTTAAAATAAACCCCATGCTCTTAAAACATAAATTAACCCTTGAAATTAATCAACACAATTAATCTAGACTAAAAGATAATTAATTATTATTAATTGGTCTATTAATAATAATTATTGCACCTAGTTCAAACAATTACTTGAAATCTAAAATTACCAAATAAAGATTAAAACTTCTAAAATTCTAAATTACCAGAATTAAACTTAACTTAAATTAAATTAATAATAAAAAAATTAATTCTACGTAAAAAAAAAAAGGGACGTTACATGAGGCCTCTAAAAGAGTTCTCAAACAGAAGTCCCAATGTTTTTTCCTTGCATTATAATATATTCAAAACTAAAATACATAAAAGAAAACTAACTCTTGTAGAGAAGTGTCTGACTCTTCCTCGTTCTTCTTGGTTACAATCCTGGGACCACCAAAAAGTTCTTCCTTACTAAGCATAAAAGAGAATCGGTGCATGGGCACTATCCTCTTTGGAAAAAGGAAGAGGGAAGAAAAATTATTTCTTCCCTTACCCTATGGGCGGCGGTGGCAGAGAGAGAGTGAGAGAGGAATTTTTTCTGAGCCTTTCTTTACTCTCTTGGTTGTGTGTGTTTTGGGATCACCCCAATGGTTCTATTTATAGGAAAACAATGCCTCATAAAATCTTTGAATATCTTTTTAATTATCAAATAATTAATAAAGATATTCTAAAATATATTTTGAATCATTGCTCGCTCTCGAGTAATGCATAAAATATAAAAGTAACTACATAGGCTAGTCTCAATGAAGGTTTAGGGCAAACGTTTTCTATCAACATGCTTCTATTGCTTCACAACAGAGTCAAGATTTTATCAAACACACAAAGGGGAAACAAATCTCAATGGTGATAGTGTGTGCATCCAATATTTTTATATCCCTTTTCAACTCTTGGTTAACTTAACAAGGCAACCATCCTGGAGTTCTTTTTCCTCGGCTTAAACTTTCTCAACTCACACCCCTCCTCGGCTTCGCAAGTACAACAAGCTTATTGTTTACCTTGCAATAATAAGAGATTTATTGCTTTTGGTACACTTTTTTTTTAAAAGAATCAACTTGATGATGTGACTTCCTAGTCACCTTCACCTAGAAGATTGCCCTATGGGCCACTCATTCCTATGGAAGAGGAGTGACTAATTTTTTCCAACCTATTTTCTGATTTTTTTTTTAATTTTGGCTCACTACGTGCATTTTGGGAACAAGATTTTTCTTGTCAAAGGGAATTGAAAATATTTCTTGCAAAAGGATTGGTGGTTATGCCATCCCCAAATTTATTTCTTTGGATACTTTACTCTATACAAGGGTTTCAAAGAAAAGTTTCTGTACTTGGCAGAGGCAAAAGAAGAGATGATTGTCTTGAATGGTTTTACTAAGTTGCTCTCAGGTTTCCTACTTAGTTAACTCAGTTTCCTAATTTGCTCAGGTTTCCTACTTAGTTAACTCAGTTTCCTAATTTGGTAAGTGTAAAAGATTTGCAAACTATAAGTGTCTTTGACTCAGCTTTGACTCCACTTATGAAGCAACATAAACTTATTTGCCTAATCTAACAAACCTTTAAACAAACCAACAACACTGAGACAATTAAAATAAATAATAAAATAAACATGTTTTTTTAGCTTAGATGCAGCAGTAAAATTGAAGTCATAAGAAAGAAGACAAAATAAATAGTTAAATAAAAGTTGAAACTAAATTTGGATTGTTACAGGTGGGAGCAAACAAAAAGGATCCTCAATCAAAACAAAACATAGCAAAGTGGGGACTATCTTTCCTCCACCCAAACTTAAACAAAGTTGTGCCCTCACAACTTATCAAAGAAGCAACATATAAAATCAAGAAAAGCATAGATAAAACAACAGCCACAAAATAAAACTAAAAAGCTCTAGCAATGATCATTTGCAGATGGGTTCTTCATTAGATATATTCATATCGTAGTCATCAATGCGAGCATTTTCTAGTTCTTCTTATAGGCTGTCATACTCATAATCTACATCAGATTATGGTCACTATCCCAATCTCCTTCATTCACAACCCCAACCTCATTCAACGTTCTCTCTAAAGCTTCTATCTCGGGCTCACAGAAAAATTCTTCCACTTTTTTCATACCAACCACCTCTTCAAATGTGATTGTTGATTCATGCTTTACAGCTAAAGGTTTTTCTGCAAGTGGAGAGGAATTGTCAAGGAAGAAATCATACTTTTCTAGGATAGATGTAGGAAACTTTGGGAAGGTATGGCGTGGATGTATTTTATGAGCTAAAAGGGTGTCTTCTAACACACTATTGTGAATCTTTTTGTAGGTCCACATGAGTTGAGTCTTTTAAATGAAGCTATTAGAATCATAACTTAAAGAGTTTCAAGCATGGCAGTTGGTTCTGATAAATCAATTAGTGGTTGAACATGATTTGGGCGACTAAAGACTCTAGCCATGCATCAATCACACCACTAAAAATTTTCACTTCATCTCGGTTGTCAAATGCCACCCTAGTATGCTCACATAAACTGGTTATCAAACTCGGGAATACAAGGCATCCTCCAGAAGCAGCATTATTTGAGCATTTTTTTATTTCTCATGAAATGATTTGCCCAATAATTCATAGGCTTCTCAGTCATCACAAAGTAAAGTAATAACATTCTTTTAACATTTACAATGGTTTTGTGCGAAGTCGGCATGACACGGGTGAGAAGGAAAATTAGCCAGATTCGGGAAATAGGCTTCAGGTGGGCTCTCTTCACAATATATATGCCTTGAGTGGAGATTGACCACTGAGGTCCTGGATGCCCTAGATGTTGAAGTATTATATCAAGGAACTCTGGTGTTAACAGCTCCACAGCAAAGTAGTCACCTAAATCTGGAATGTCATAAAAAGAGTTAATAGCTTTTCTTTATTTAAATGACTCAAACCCTAGTTTTGCCTGGTGCCGCGGCGCCCAAATTTCTGTGTCGTGGCGCCAACCTGATATTTTTAGATATTTTCTTTATTTAAATGACTCAAACCCTATTTTTTTAGGAGTTCCTTTTTCTAATAGTTTTTAGGCCGTTTTTATGGGTTTCCTTTCTGTAGCTATGAACATCATGTCTAGCTAAACTCATATTTCCAAGCAAAGGTTAATCAAGTTTAATTCTTTTATTTGTGAGATCTAATCTTCATCTTGCTCCTTCTAATCTCTCTATTTGTATGTTTTCTATGCTTAATCTATTATCGTTTTGATTGATTGTTCAAATCGGATCCTTTGATCATTCTTCAATTTGATAATTTGTTAATTAGATTGTTTAAATCCGTAATTGTTTAGACATTCTAATCCTAGTGACAATTAGTATGATTGAGTCACAAGTCTTCTCATCCCATGCTATGAAAATATATAATCTAGTTTAAATAAATCGAACGTTTTGTGTTTATTGGCTAGAATTGGTGGTCATTCTCATCTTATTGTTGTTAATTGATTAAATCCTATTGTCGTACTCTAGGGTTATCTTTGATTAGGGAAGTAATTAACGATCGTATCTTAATTACCGACGAACTAAGGAATGATAGATTAATAAGACGTTCTTAATAATCATAACCAATTTAGATAGTGATTTAGGATTTCATTAGATAATCGATGATCAAATAACATGAATTGAACGATGATTATACCTTTGGTTGGAACTTTCCCTTCATTGAATCTATCTTTATTCTTTTTCTTAATTTCTCAACAAACTTCAAAAACCCCCAATTTTAATTCACCAATCTCTGTGGATTCGACCCTACTTTCCACTACTACAAATCCATAAATCGAAAGTAGAGATCTTTATTTTTGGTGGATTCGACGCCCACCAAATTTTGGCGCCATTGCCGGGGATTGGTGTAAATTATTATTATTTTTTATTTTATTTTATTTCTTTTTGTTTAGTTTTTTTTAATTCCATGGCCAAAGTTGATTTAACTTCTTATGAGCTATCTGATTTGATTACTTTTACTCAACAATTGATTTCAAGAAATGTACAACATGTGGATTCATATGGAACCTACACTGCACCATACCAAGCAGCCGACATATATTGTACATTTCAGAATAATCCTTATGAGTATATCGATTCAGCTAGAGATTTTCAAGGCCAACAACAAAGCTACGATCCATACTCAAATTCTTACGATTCTGGATGGAGAGGCCATTCAAACTACATTTATGGATCAATGCCTTATTGTGAACAATTTCAACCACAACATCTCAACCCACCTCAACAATCCACTCTAGTCGAGCCAGGTTTGTCGTATTTAGAAGAAATTGTTAATTCAATTGCTGCTAATACATTACAAATGCAACAGGATAGAATAGCTAGTAGCCAAAAATTTGCAAAACAAATGGCTGATCTGGAACATTCTATAAGTGGATTGCAATCTCAAGGTATGACTAACCCGATACAAATCGTTAGTGCAATTACTTTGACAGAAAAAAGTGAACTGGATTCAAATAAGACTGACCATGTGTGCATTCTAAAAGAGGTTGAAAAAGAAGTTGTCTCTCCAACTTCAATCGATCATTCTGATGTGGTTGAAAATGAACGGTTAAGGGCGGTAATTGAAATTAATCATTTTCCTTCTCAATTTATCAAATATTTTCCAAATGAAGAAGAAAAAAAAATGATGACATTTATGTAATGGAGTTTGATGGTGAATTTTTCAAATTTAATTTCTATGACTTCATGCAAAATTCTATTAACAAATCTTCTTGTTTTGCTATGATATACATTGTTGATCCTTTAGAAGGGATGCGAAAAATGATCAGGAAGTTTGTCAAGTTGATTTGGGATGTGCATTGATGAGGAAGCAACCCGGTCTAGCCAAAGACATGAAAGAAAGGCGCTTTTTGGGAGGCAACCCAAACTTCTATGTTTTTTTTTTGTTTTCATTTTTCATTTTTTATTTAGTTTGATTTTATTTCTTTTCTTTGTTTATCTTTAAAATAAATAGGATCAAGTAAAGGCTATGCATGCTGAAGGATGATATTTTCGTCAAAATCTCACACTTCCGAGCAGATAGCAGTCCAACTACTAAGGATTGCTCTTTCAGGGCAGTTTTCTTCTCCACTTTATTTTTGTTATTTGTTCATTGAGGACAATGCATGATTTAAGTGTGGGGGTAGAGAAAACAGAATAAAATTCAATTTTCTTGCTTGGTCTTGATGCTTTTGATAACTCATTCATGGATGATTAGAATTGTTTGGTTTTGTTGAATTAATTTGAGGCAAAATAGGGATTAGCATAAGTAGATAAATTCTTTTTGGCATGCCTTGAGTAGTTGATTTTAATTTCTTTTTATTGAGATGTGTTACGGGATTTGATGCAAACTCTTCCTAGTGAGTTTTTGGGCCAAAGAAGCATATTTTTCATAACATCTTGCTCTATTCATTTCTTGTGTGATTGTCAAACATTGTTGATTAAGCTAGAACTTGCTTTGTTATACATGTTGAGGCATCTTTGCTGATTTGAATGTATAGAGTTTAGAAAGGGCAATTAGGTGATGCCATTTTTAGCTTTCTAAAAATCCAACCTTGACAAATGTCTTTAGAAAGCCAATTTTGAGCGTAGGCCCTTTTTCTTGGAAATCAACCACATTTTGAACCACCCATATCCTTTTGTTGATTTCCTTTTAACCAAATTGAGAAGAATTACTTGAATTTTGACTCACTTCATGCTTCTTCCTTTCAAAGTAAATAACAAGTGACAAATATGTCTTTGCTTATTTTCTTTCTTTCTTATTTGTCTCATCAATGAAAAAAAAATACAACTAAAGTTGTTGTGAAAAAGTGCTTAAGTGAAAAAAAAAATGATGATGAGAATTGATGAGAAGTTTAAAATAAGTTGAAAAGAAAGAAAGGAGTTGTGAACAAAAAGGGGGGTTTTAAAAAAAAGAAAATGGTAGTACAATTGTGTAATCATTGAATGGTAGGATGTTTATTTGAAGCTTTTGAACAAAGTTCATCTAATTCTTCCAAATTGATTTTAGCTCAAATTTTCCTTCCATCCACCCTTACCTAAGCCCCATTACAACCCAAAGACCCTTAAAATCTAGCATTCAATTCATGCATTGGTGGCCTTGATGTGATAACTTAGGAAGCCTATGGTAAATATCTTCTATGTTTTGACTTGAGAGCTTATTGAATGAACCCTTAAACACTGTGAGTGAATTGAGTGAATCCAAGTGAGGTATCAAATCTCGTAGTACTTTGATTTTGAAAAGATCATTAGAATAACTACTCATGTGCATGGTTGATAGGAATTTATGCTATGACTACTTGTCTATTGTTTGTGCTTCAATTTAATTCTCTAAAACTTGATAATTTTGGTTGTTGATGATTGAAAGTAAAAGTTGAAGGATTGGTGAGAAATTGAATTTTATTAAATTGCTTTGTTTTATGCTTGTGGACAAGCATGGATTAAGTGTGGGGGATTTGATAAGTTGTTATTCTTGCACATAAACTTGAGATTTTTATTCATATTTTGATGATTAAATAGCCTAAGAACTAATTAATTGTCTATGATTTGTGTTTATGTGCTAGATTGGAGAAGAGAGGATGAAAAAGGGATTAAAATTGTATTTTGGACCTTTCTTGACGCTTCGGCGCCATGGCAACAACTTTCAATGGCCGCGGCCTCAGGGAAAAGTCTGATCCCAAGCCAAAATTCCAGAGAGCTCAGCGTCGTAGCACAGATTTCTCGTCGCCATGGCACAGAAATCGTGATTCTTTATTTTTATTTTTATTTTGCCTGGCGCCACGGCGCCTAAATTTCTATGCCGCGGCGCCAGCCCGATATTTTTAGATATTTTCTTTATTTAAATGACTCAAACCCTAGTTTTTTAGGAGTTCCTTTTTCTAATAGTTTTTAGGCCGTTTTTATGGGTTTCCTCTCTGTAGCTATGAACATCATGTCTAGCTAAACTCATATTTCCAATCAAAGGTTAATCAAGTTTAATTCTTTTATTTGTGAGATCTAATCTTCATCTTCCTCCTTCTAATCTCTCTATTTGTATGTTTTCTATGCTTAATCTATTATCGTTTTGATTGATTGTTCAAATCGGATCCTTTGATCATTCTTCAATTTGATAATTTTGTTAATTAGATTGTTTAAATCCGTAATTGTTTAGACATTCTAATCCTAGTGACAATTAGTATGATTGAGTCACAAGTCTTCTCATCCCATGCTATGAAAATATATAATCTAGTTTAAATAAATCGAACGTTTCGTGTTTATTGGCTAGAATTGGTGGTCATTCTCATCTTATTGTTGTTAATTGATTAAATCCTATTGTCGTACTCTAGGGTTATCTTTGATTAGGGAAGTAATTAACGATCGTATCTTAATTACTACGAACTAAGGAATGATAGATTAATAAGACGTTCTTAATAATCATAACCAATTTAGATAGTGATTTAGAATTTCATTAGATAATCGATGATCAAATAACCTGAATTGAACGATGATTATACCTTTGGTTGGAACTTTCCCTTCATTGAATCTATCTTTATTCTTTTTCTTAATTTCTCAACAAACTTCAAAAACCCCCAATTTTAATTCACCAATCTCTGTGGATTCGACCCTACTTTCCACTACTACAAATCCATAAACCGAAAGTAGAGATCTTTATTTTTGGTGGATTCGACGCCCACAAATATTATTAGCGGTGGAATTCGCTATTTAGTACTAATAAAGGGGAGTAGTACGTATGGCGTTATGATACGCGTGATATTTGTGTATGGTGACAATGTGGTCAAGATGGCTTTGAAGTCATATTATGGTTTGTGTATGGTGACAATGTGATCACGATGGCTTTGAAGTCATATTATGGTTTGTGTATGGTGACAATGTGGTCACGATAGCTTTGAAGTCATATTATGGTTTGTGTATGGTGACAATGTGGTCACGATGGCTTTGAAGTCATATTATGGTTTGTGTATGGTGACAATGTGGTCACGATGGCTTTGAAGTCATATTATGGTTTGTGTATGGTGACAATGTGGTCACGATGGCTTTCAGGTCATATTATGGTTGGTGTATGGTGACAATGTGGTCACGATGGCTTTCAGGTCATATTATGGTTGGTGTATGGTGACAATGTGGTCACGGTGACATTGAGGTTACGGTATGGTTTGTGAAATTTACTTTGTTATTTACTTTGTTAATTACTTTGTTATGCACTAGCACTTTATTTTACAAGTTTGAATGATTACTTTCAAAATTTCGATATAGTAGAATGGGATTGATTTTCTTATGCAAAGTACTTGGGAATATCGAATGGGTAGTGTAAGAGGACATTATGATTTATTGGACACATTTTTCGATATGGGATTTGGTCCATAGAAGCGCTTTCATCCATCTTATTCTCACTAGCATTTTTATGCTAATGTTGGTACACTTAAACTTTTTCAGGTAATACTCGTGGTATAGGACGTGGTCGTGGAGGTGGTGCTGCGTGATCGCGAGTGAATGCTTTTGTATACTTGGACTAGTAAAATTATGTTTTGGAGCATTTTAGGAATGCCATATATATACATAAACTTGAAATGAAGTCTTAAAACTTGTATTTTGTGGCTCACGAGAGCCTAAGATCGGTTATATATATTTTCAAGTTTACTTTCTCTTATTTGAGTATAATCTGAAGTAGGAATTTCTGTGTTTCAAATTCTCTGATTTGTGTTCATAAAAACAGGTTTAGGGAGTTCGTATTTTAAACGGATCCACGCCATTTTTTTAAAAAAGTTAGTCTTTCCGCTGTTTATTTATGATTTAAAGATTTGAGAAAATTCGAGTCTTTACACAACTAACTTCCATTTTAAACTCACCTTAGCTTGTAGAAAAGCTCCGATTAATCCGAGGTTGTCAACACCCGAACAATTCACAATCCTACAAATGAATTACACCTAATAACATTAATTAACCAGAAATCGAATAAACAACATCTAAACGCATAAAATGACAAAAAATTCCGGATTTCCTCCCTATGGTGCTCTCGGCCATACAAGGGAAAATGAGGTTCGGGTTTGGTTTTCCAGGCTTTTATGCACTTTAGAGGTGTTTCGGGTTGGTTTCGGATACTTTGGAGGTTCGCAACAACAATGGGTATCCGTAATTTAGGGTTTTGTACATTAATCTATTTCCGAAAAATTAAGTAAATAGCAAAAACATAATAACCTAAACCTCCTAATCATGGCCAAGTGAGGGAAATTCATACGGGACGGGTTTCCGGCTCAAACTCGGTTTTAGGGTTTAGGGGAAGTTTCTAAAATTGCCCAAAACGACTTTCCCGATTGAAATCTTCAAGCTTCAATGAATGAATTTGAAGATTTCAACTCAAATCCTCCATTAAAACACTATTCACATCAAGTTTTAGAAACTTTGACATACCTTAAGGCCTCGAGAAAACGAGCGAAAATCTTGATTGGTAGGTTGGAAATGATGCTTGGGCCAAGGGCTTTCCAACGGAAGTAGAATCGAGACGATCTACCGAGAAATAAAGAAAACCAAAAAAATTTGAAAACCCTTCTTGATAGCCACGGCCCCAAGGAGAAAAAGAGGAAGAAGAATGAAGCCTTTGTCTTAGATTTGGATATTTAAGAGAAGATGAATAGTGTATTTTTAGATATTTAAGAATTTGGAAAATGACGCCTGTGTCCCTCTTTTACTTTTACATTAAAAACGAAACCCGAAGCTCTTAAATTAATCTAAAGGTGATTAATAATTATTAATTGGCCCGTTAATAATTATTAATATCACCGAAACGAATTTAAAGTATTAAAACGATTTAAAAGAATTTCGGACGAAAATAACTACTAAAATCGAATTTACTAAATTTAAACAAATCTTAAAAGCTTTAATTAAAATAAATAAATAAAATAATAATAAAAAAAATTTACCCCCAAAAGTAATGGGACGTTACACTATGTCTGATCAAGTTATGTTAATTTAAATTATTTTACAGTAGTTGCAATTAAAAGAGTAAAGCAAGTATCAATGCAGCGTGCGCTTGAGTTCAAAATTGAATTGCTTTCATGAGCTTATCATAAGAATATTGTCTACCTGATAGGATTTTGTTTTGAACGAGGTGAACAAATGCTTGTTTATGAATTCATGTCTAATGAAACACTTAGGGGGCGTTTGTTTTCGGGTTTGTATGGGATTGAGATGCCTGGGGATGAGATGTATGGGGACAAGATGTCCGGGGACGAGATCACTGTTTGGTTTTGGATAGGGATGGGAATAATAAAATTATATTATAAAATAATTTATCTTCCTCTCTCCTCTCTTCTCTTCCTTTCTCACTCATCTATTCCATGGGGTTATAGAAACCCCATGTGTTTTGAAGGTAATCTAAACCCCATGGAAGAGAGGGTATGGGAACCCCATGGGGCTTAGATCCCCTTCCGTATGGGCCAAACAAACATGGGGATGGGGATGAAAATACCATGGGGTTTGGATCCCCATCCCCAAACACTTGAAACAAACACCCCCTTAGAGAGAGCTTATCTGGTAAGTTCGCTCAGTCTTACTTCTTTTTTTATTCAAAACTAGTTATAATCATTACATCCAAGGCTATCTCTAATAAAAAAAACTAGCGATTAATGTATGAGATTAAAGTAAAAATAATTTGTAAGGGTACAATGTATCTTTTCCAAACTCTTAGCTCCTTTTCTTTATTTTCCGGAATTCATTTGAGATAAAAGGAGCTTTTTTTTTTTTTTATCATTAGAGTTATTTTGAAAAAAAAAATATCACATCAGTGTCGTCAATTGCTTGTTCTTTAGAATTTTCAATAACAACTTTCAATGTTTTCCTACATTTAAACAAATTTTTAAATAATTAATCTATGATTTGAGTACATTCATCTCCCTTACCTCTGCCTTTCCAAATAGTATCTTAGTACATTATGAATTACTGTGTGGTGTAATAGAATTTTCCCTTTCACCTCCATTTAGTTTTGTTTTCATTATTAACTTTGGTATAGTTGAGAGCAATGTTACGCACATATTTAAAATGTTTCTAGTTGAGGTAGTCAATTATATGTGCTATCAGTTTTGTTTTATATTATTTTTCATGTAATTGGTATTTGTTATTAGCATCCATTATTTTTTATGTAATTGGTATTTGTTGTTGTCATTTTATAAAAAAATAGGGATTACCAAAGTACAAGGTTTCCAAAGATATTAATACTAAATTGGTCTTTTTTTGAAACAAGAAAGAATGAATAGATGATTATGAAATATGAATTATTACAATCTCTCAATGACATCTTATTTATTTTTTATATTTTTTTAATTGCAGGGCTCTAGGGATGATATTAAAGAAAAAAAAGTATCACGATGAAGATAGAGCAACAAAAATAAGATAGTTTTAAGTAGTTGTGATATTATAATATATTGTGAACATTTGTGATGAGAATTCACATGGCTTGTAAATGTATCAAGATTGGATGGATTGAGAATATATATTATTCATTTTTATATCATGTTTAATGACATTATTTTTTCAATGTGTTGACTTACTACTGATTTTTATTGATACAAGATGATTCTTTAAATTTAAGTTAACATGTATTGATAAAGGAAAAAATATATATATATATATATATATACATATATAATGATATGAGAAATATACTATAACGTCTGTTTAATGATATAAAAAATAATCCATAGCGTTTTTAAAAAGATATGATATGTTTTCTAGCATTAGAGTTATGCTATAAGAAACAATTTTTTATAGCTTGCGTTATAGCTTTTAAAGAACGCTATCAAAAGTCTCAAACTTTTAATTACGTGGGCTACCATGGCGTTTATAAAAACGCTATGAAATACCAATCATAGCGTTTTTCAGACGCTATGGAAATCAATATTTGTTGTAGTGACTGGACAGTCAAAACAGTCAATTGATACTCAAGTTGAAGGTGTTGATGGACAGTGTTTAAGCAGGCCCATCTGGTACTTGCAATGAAGCTGTAAAAAATTATCAATTAATCAGGGACAGAGATAAAAGAATTATAAGACCACCAACAAGATTTGATGATGAAGATTTTGCTGCTTATGCTCTTAATTGTGGAGTGATTAACATAGGTCCAGAACTTATAAAGTTTAAAGAAGTTGTTGGTCAAAAGATAAAAATCTATGGAGAAATGTTGTTTACTTTTTATGGTTCATTATTTACTTTAATATAATTTTTTTTTTTAATATCATCCCTTGAAATTAAATAGGAAATTGTTGAAATGCTAATGTAATATTAAGGGTCGGTCCTAAGAAAATAAGGCCTAGTATAAAAAATATAGTTACAGGCCCTCTATCATATAATCCTTAATATAAAAAAAGATACTAACTTTTATTAAAACGCAATAACAACAAAATTGTAAATATTTTAGAAGATTGGATTTTAGAAATACTTTTTCCTAATCCACATAAATATAAAGAAAGTTTTTTTTTCTATGTATTTTATATTTTATCAATTCATCTAATAAAACACTATCTTGGGCATTAATTAATAAATATATGATGGTTCAAGAGCACAATAATAAACGAAAAACATTAAATCAATAAATTTATAACAACATATTAAACTAACAAACTTAAAAAAATAATGAATTCGAATTCAAACTAGAACTATACATAAATATGCAAGATAAGAGAGGTTAAAAATCTATTAGGGGATGTTTTTCATTTTATTGGTAAGTTTTAAATAGATAAAGTGAAGCCCATATAAAAAATAGATAAAATGAGGGGTAAATTCTTTAATATATATTTTTTTTAATCTAAAAATTTCTGTAAAATCTTTAAATAACAATATATAATAAATAAATAGCATAGAAATAGAAATATAAAAAAAAAAAAAGTGACTTTTTGCCTTCAGCGGTGTCCGAATTCGGAACCACGGGCTTTCATCCAATCCATGTAATAAGTAGAATGCCAACATGCTATTGCCATTTTATGTCTATGATCCTCTTCATATATATATATATATATTATATATACTAAATCATTTTATAACACTCTATAGACTCGTCCCTAATTTTGGGCCCTCGGTATTTGGGGACTCTGTTCCGTCGTACATGTTGAACAGGCCCTGGGCCGGCCCTTAACATTAACATAATTATATCCTTAAAAAACATTAGGACAAAATATTTATAACGCTATATATGTACATGATAAGAACATATACATATATAGCGTGACCTATATATGTATTCCAATATTTTGCGTGGATTGAGAATAATTTTTATCTTAAATATTTATAACGAAGCATATGCCGGATAAAAATATCAAAAAAATAGAACTTCTCGTGGTTGTAAAATGATAATAAATTTGAAAAATAGTTAGAATGCGCGAAATTATTAACGATATATAAACTTGTTAAGAACTCGTTTGATAATATAAATTTTAAGGTCAAATAGTATGGATTATGAAGCCTTTATCCTTATCCTTAATATATAAAAGTGGGGAAGTTTGAAAAACATTTTTGGACTACTATACCTCTTTTAAAATCTTAATATTAATAACATGTCATTATATATACCCTCTTAAAACCTTCAAATTACTAAAAATACCATTGTTATTTATACTCCACTCACTTTCTATTAAATGACTATTTATATTTTTAGTAAAATATTTCTCTTTTTTTTAGATAAATAAAATATTTATCTTCATTGAATAAGAAATTGTATGTTTTTTAAAATAACTTTCTTGACTTTTAATTGTTTTCACAACATCAAATTACAAAATAATTGAAAAACCAAGTACAACAAATGAAAATGAATGTGATATTGAAATGAATTCATTGCTTAGATTTATCACTCATTTATGAAAAACAAATTATATTTATGTATTTAAATATTAAATTATTTAATAAAGATGATGGAGCTTTAATTTTAAAAAAAATATATAAAAAAACTTAAATTGTTTAAAAAAAACATTTAAGATAAAAAAAACTACAACAAAATATAATTTATTGAATTAGTAAGGATATAATATTTAAATAAATTTTAAATTCTTTAATTAAAAATATTTAAAAGTTTAAAAATGAAAAAGAAAAATATATAATTTCTTAAATTTAAATTAAAAATAGAAATAAATAATCTATAAATGAAAAAATTAACTAATATATGTATATAGAACAAACAGTTTATTTTTTAGTTGGTATTATATTAAAAACAAATATGTTAAAAAATCATTTTATATAAAAAGAAAATCAACTATATATAATTCTTTGAATTAGCAAACTATACGATAATTTAAATATTAAATAGAACATATTAATATGTTAATAATTTAAAATTAATAAAATAAAAATCATTTCAATTTTTTTTTTTTATAAATTATAGAAAAATGAAACCAAAAAAATGTCAATCTTTTAAATATTTCTATGCTAGAAAAAATATAATGTGCGACGCACGTGGTAAAATATTAGTCTCTTAAGTGTATGCATGACTATGAGTTGCCCACCTCCCTCTATTGACCTTTAGCCCGAAAATTTTTTACACTAACTTAAAAGAAATTAAAAATAAGCAAACTAACCAGGTTTGCAATAATTTAAGTAAACTAGGGTAGTTTGTTGATATGGCGTCAATGGTTGACTCGTCAAACACAAAAACATAACAACATTCCACGTCTTTTTTTTAAGAATGGTATAACGTTTTGACTTAATAAAAAAAGTTAGTTAAATTAAACATCAAGTAAGATTGTGTGTTGGCAGTATGTTATCTTATTTGTTTGATTTATTGAGAACTGCTCATAATTAATTGGTAAAACTAAAAACTAAGTAAAAGGTTGATGTAAGGATTTGAACTTGGGTGGCGTGTAGAAAAAGTAGAAGGATAGCCACCATTCTAGACATATCTTTACCCTACAAAAATATTGCAGCTATTAATATATTATATAAACGTGATACCATTTGACTATAAGTTTTTCATGGCACAAAAAAAGGTTATCTCATTCCACGTTTTCAGTCAACAGTCAAAAATTACCCTACACGGGACCAATAAACCTTTTTTCGAAGGATGAATCTTAATTAGTTTTTCTTTTTCTTTTCTTTTTTTTTCTTTTAAGACTAGCTCATCTTGTTAGTGTGGTTGTACCGAGACCAAGTTAGATTTTGTAAAAATGTAATTTATTTTCATATTGACATTTGAAAATAGAAAATTATTAAAATATAAATATTACATATACCTATATTAAAATTTTGAATATAACTAACGGTCTAAAATGTAATTTTTTTCAAAACTCAAAAGCATGACTAAGAGAATATATATTATCTCCCCTTAATTGTTCAAATTAATTAACACAGTCACTAACAATATATATTATATCATTTCCATATTCAGAACAATGTATAATTGAATAAATAAAAGTGTTTGAAAAAAAATACATATTATCATTGTTATTAATGGCCCGGTACTCTTCCCAGTTTCTATTTCTTGTTTATTAAACCTATTTTTTTAAATGTTTAAATGAGAAATAGAGACATATTTGGTAACCGTTTTTTATTTTAAAAAATTATATCAAAATAATTATTAGATATTTATAATATATTTTATAATTCAAAACGGGACAATGTAATAATTTATTATTATGTTAAAAATTTAAAAACAAGAATGAAAAGCAACAAACTATAATTTTTTTTTGTTTCTAAAATATTTACACAGTATTTAAATGAGAAATAAGAAACATAGAATAGTTACAAAGACAACTTTGTTTCTTACAAAATGAGAAAGAGAACAAGTAATAAAAATTTAGAAGGTTACCAAACGGGCCCTCATTGATAGTTTCATTATCGTAAGTTCACAGGAAATAAAGTAATGGTATGCAATACCTTGTTTTTGTTCAATGTAACACTAAAGCCCATTTGATATTATTGTAGCTATAAAATAATTGTTGTTAGTTGTTCCGGAAAAAAAATAGTTGTACTCTAATCAAATTAATGTTGGTTAAATTAAACTTATGAATTAAATTAGTTCGGTGAATTTAATTTTTAAATTTAAATGAGTGTTTAGTAATAAATTGCTTTAAAGAGTACTTTCTTGTTTTCATAATGACATAATTATTACAATAATTTTTAAATTTTTAAATTTTCTAAATTTTAATTTTAAATTTACATATTTTTTTAATAAAGATCTAATATTTTTTTCTCCATAAAAGAAGGATGGTGAAGTGGGTTTTACACTTAAATCTGAAGAGAAAAAATCGTATGTTTGAGATATGAGAGGTAATAAGAGATTTTTTGAGAAGTTAAGTGTTTAGTAATAAATTGCTTTAAAGAGTACTTTCTTGATTTCATAATGACATAATTATTACAATAATTTTTAATTTTTCTAAATTTTCTAAATTTTAATTTTAAATTTACATATTTTTTGAATAAAGATCTAATATTTTTTTGAGTAATTTCATTGGGTAACAGAATTTTCTGCAATATTTATAAATATAGCATTTTTTTAAAAATATTTGCAAATATAACAATTTTTTAAAAGCCCTCAATTCATGTGAATTAGATAAATCAGTGATAACTACTAGGTAATCAGTGATTCATGCACAAAATATCAGGATATCAGTAAAATCAGTGATTACTTGTCAGGAGATCACTGATTACTAATGCAAAATTAGTGGTAATTTTGTAATATTTTATGCGTGAATTTGAGTTTTTTTACTATTTTTACAAATAAATTTTTTTACTACTACTTTTATAAATATTGAACCTAATTTTATTATTTTTACAAGAGCCCCTATTTTTTTTCTCCATAAAAGAAGGATGGTGAAGTGGGTTTTACACTTAAATCTAAAGAGAAAAAATCGTATGTCTGAGATATGAGAGGTAATAAGAGATTTTTTGAAAAGTTATTTTAGATAGTAGATATATATGTTTTATGTTTTTAGGTCACATTAAAGTTTTTGTAGAATATAGTCTTACCAAACTATAAAATCAGTTAAAAAAAAATTAACATAAAATCAACTCACAAACAAAACTATAGAGATAGTTTTATAATACCTATTTTAAAATGTTGTTTTTGAAAATTTAAGGGATGAAGATTTCATATTTTCAAAATCTATTGTGAGTGAATAATATCATTCGCCCATTTTCAACTTTTTTTTTTCTTCTTTATTCATCGATTTTTTTAAAAAAATAAAATAAAATTGATGCTTTGACAGAAAAGTATTTATGTACAACTCGATCAATTTCAACAAAAATTATTGCATTTGCCGTATCATTCAACTTAATTGTCATTTTAACATAAAGTTTCTTTAATGGACGGTAGTGAATATCATTAACAAAATCAATAAATGATATTTATAACGTGGGTAAAATACAAATAAGACCTCTGTGATATTTTCAAAATGCATGAACACCCCCTGTATTTTGAAAATGGCAAATCGCACCCCTGTGGTTCCAATTTTTTTTAATCAGACTCCTCCCCTTCAATGTCAATA
This sequence comes from Gynostemma pentaphyllum, assembly GCA_028015215.1. NCBI lineage: Eukaryota > Viridiplantae > Streptophyta > Magnoliopsida > Cucurbitales > Cucurbitaceae > Gynostemma > Gynostemma pentaphyllum. The sequence continues at coordinate 39,332,335 of CM051352.1, read as the reverse complement.
ATTTTCTTTTAGTCACAACTTCTTTGTTTGAACTCCAATTTGGATGATTCAAGATATTTTGGAATTCTCATTTTAGGCTCTACATAAATGTCACTTCGAAACTTTGAAATCATTAATAAATAAAAGATTTTATTAACATCGAAACACTAGATATGATTGACATCGTTAACTCTTTTGGTTATTGATGATTTCAAAGTTTCAAAGCGATGATTATGTAAAGCCGGAAATCAAGATTCTAAAACATCTTGAATCATCCAAATCGGAGTTCAAACGAAGAAGTTATGGCTAAAAGAAAATTATTGACATTGAAGGGGAGGGGTCAGATTGAAAAAAATTGGAACCACAGGGGTGCGATTTGCCATTTTCAAAGTACAGGGGGTGCTCATGCATTTTGAAAAGACCACAGGGGTCTTATTTGCATTTTACCCTTATAACTTTAATCAAGATTACCATATTTAACTTCTAATATGGCCCATTAATTTTTATTTTATTTTTTCCTGACATATTACATTAAATTGGGGTGGGAAAATTTGAATCTTCGACTTTAAAGGAAAATAACATGTTTCTAACCAGTTAAGCTATGTTTGCATGTTGACAAATCTGGTCATTAATGAACATGACATTTTAACAAGGTTAGTACCCTCATCAAAGTGTCAACCAGAGCATAACTTAAATGGTAAGACATCTGCTCCCTTTTCTTGATATCGAAAGTTCGAGACTCTCTCCCCCAATTTGATGTAATATTTCAAAAAAAAAATTACCCTTAGGCCTTATCGAAGTAGGTAGATATAAAAGAGTGTTTGTAAATAATATATTGAAAATAGCACTTTATTTAAGACTATATAATTTTAAAATATTTATAAAAATGAAGAAAATCTGGATGGATCTATATATGTAGTCATAGAATTTTTTATTAATCAGAAAAGGCTATTAATTAAAATTAATTGACTTAATTAAATATAGGTGTTAAAATTTGTTCTTTTTTTTTTATCTTATTACATTACAACTGATTTAAAATTTCAATGTTTCTCTCTACATTTCCTTCGGAAAAAGGAAAGTGCATTTTCTCACCTACCTTTTTAATGGTGGTGTAATTGATTTACAAAACTTTTTTTTAAGTCATTGATTTACAGAAGTATTAGCCAATAAGTTATGATGGCATAAATGTCCAATGGCCCAAATCTACATACACATATATTCTAATGGTCATGATTGCACAAGATTATCTAGACACTAATTATTAATTCATAATTTTCTTTGACAAAGACAATTCATAAATATTGCATACATACATGTCATATGGACAAAACGCTCAATGATTAAAAAAAAATCAGTCTTATCTATTTAGTACAATTTAGATTGGTTATGTAAAGTTTGTTTGAATTGGTCTAGTTCAAATATTTTGAAATTATAGAATTTTTATTTGAATTGAACTATATTAACCCGAATTTAATAATTTAGAAAAAGTAATAATTTTATTTACAGTCAAATTACTCATGCACGTCACTAATAATTTCAAACAAGTTCATAACCTTATAAATTATATTTTTTTCCAACCATTTGTATCGAATAATAATTTGTTCAAGTCATTGAAGTAGTAATTTTTTTTTTAAATTGAATAAAAGGGTATTTAAATTCTTAAATTATTATTATTTTATTATTTCTTCCATTATCTTTTAAAATTAGGAAATGAGAATTCTAATATGATTAGAATACCATATTTTTCTATGAATATGACCATTTGGTTTGTCATATAATTCACTCCTCATTTTTTTAGAAAAGTGAAAAAAATTTCTCCCTCTAACTGAACCTTAGCCAAATTCCTCATGTAGAAAATAAAGAAATGTTTTTCTCTTTTTATTCTTCTGGTTTAACTCCCACAAGTTTGGTTTTGTTAATGATTGGGTCATAGCGTAGAACATTTGGTGTTAATTAAAGAACCGCTAACCAAATCTCCAATATAATTATTTGTAAGAATTTTTTAGAACCTTTATACTTGAAGTTTAAATCATTTTCATTATTTTTTTTCATGATATTAATGATGATTCATATTAGTTAAGAGTTAAATAATAAACCAATTACTTTCCATGTGCGTTAGATTTAAATCTCATTTTTTTCAATAATAGTATCTAGGTATAAGTTTGGTCTTATCGTATTAGATGCTTAAAACCTAATCATATTTCATCACAAGAAATAATTCACATTCTCATTAATCAATAGTCCATATTACATATACAAAAAGTAAATATTCCATCTATGGTTTATAATCTTAGAAACTCAACACAAGCCCCCGTTAGAAATTTCACAATATAACTGTAATGACCCGACTCTAAAAATGAACCCAAGTCGCGAGTATGCTTTGTGGAAGCGTAAAGCAATAAAAAAGTTCCAAAAAATAAAGTTTAAGGAAAACAAGTTTTGAATACCCGATAAACAATTCTACATAAACCGTATGTACGCAACCCGTGGTGCGTTTACCTAACCTCACGAAAGTGAACGCAATCTTAGGGCATGTCAACCCGATTTTGAAAACTAAGCAAGGAATCATATGTGATACTAGATAACCTAATGAAAATGTCTACACATACAAACAATGCGGTTAAACTAAAAGAGAATTAATGTTCTAACATATACATGTTATATACACAAATAATAACTAACAAAGCTTGAGTTTAGGTTTACATAACACCACATAACTACTATCCTAGGAGACTACTAAATGTTCTATGGACGTCTCCAAGTCTCGGTTCTTGCAGGTCACTGAGCACCGGCACCCCTAGCGTGTCCCTGTTGTAAAAAAGTTACCTGAAATATTGAGTATAACAACCCAGTGAAGAAGGAATGAAAGTAGGACAACTATATGGAGTAATTCTAAACATATAAATTGTGTCCAAATCGATTAAACTACAAAATCGATATTCATTAGTGTAACGACCCGGACTTTTCAGGTAAATTTAAAATTTTAAAAAATATATATCAATTTCAATTGGAAACTTGATTTGAAGAGTTGGTTATAATTTAAATAAGATTTTGGAAATTTGAAACATCTTTTATTTTAAGAAAGTGTAGGTTAGTTTTGATAAATTAAAATTGAGAAAAATTTTCTTGGGCCTTTAGTAAATTAATTTAAATGGTGAGTTAAGTTGTGATTGTTCTTTATATTTATAATTCAATTAGGAGTGGACCTTTTTCTTGTCTTAAAAAGTAAAGGAGAAAATAAGAAAAATTGTGTTATCCCCTAACCCTTGGAAAAACCCTAAAGCTATTGATCATAACCTTTTTTTTTTCTTTATGTGAACTATTCATCTTCTCTTTTTACAAAGACTCTACCGCTGACAAGATGGAAAGAATGAAAGAGCTCTTTTGACCTTTCTACCTTCTTTGTAAGCTCTCCTTCGTGGGACTATTTTGGGCAAGGGCTTTTTTAAAAAAAAGGAACGAATTCTAATTCCTCCCTTTACTGTCGCTAGTACAAGGAAGAAAATAGGGAGTTTTTGTCCTTTAATCTTCTCTTCTTTTTACTTGTTAACCCTTGCTTTCTTTGGAAAAAAATTTGATATAGAATGAAGGGGTTTAACAAGTACTATTTCCTTGCACAAATTTCCCTTCTACCGAATATAAACTAAAGGCCATGAGAGGGCTTTAAGAGGTATGGTTTTTCTCATGGTTTATTTATGGGTTTTATGTTAAGATATGGAATATATTCTTCCCTTTATGCTTTATCATTACAGACATAAGGTCAACAAAAGTGTAATATTCCTTACAAGAAATTCTTTTGTTTTTCCATCATTTTGTTTAAAGTGATTAGAAACTTCATCCTTAAACCTCTAGTTTCGTTTTCCTTGACTTCCCTTCCAGCGAGAACTCTGAGGACCAAAATCTGAACCATGCCAAAACTCATGTCAAATTTCTTAAAAACAATATGGGAGTTGAAAACCATTGACGAACTTCAACAACCGGGAGTCTCCTACATGTCATGATGAGGACATTTATTTGCAGTCCTATGAAGAAAAAGATAAAGAATCTCAAAATTGATGATGATATTAAGAATAAACTTCTTAATTTAATTAATTCTGACTAAAGCTCATCGTCTGAGGAAGAATCCTCTGAAAGTATCACATTGGACGAACAAGAAATTTGTCAATCGGATGATGACAATATGACATCATCAACCTCTGATAACAAAAAATAAAGTTTGTAATTGTCAAAATACAATTAATGTAATTTCTAAAGAACAAGAATTTATGTTTGAAATTATTAACAAAATTGATAACACAGAAATTCAAAAGGATTACTTACTCAAACTAACAAATCTAATATCCCAAAAAGATGATAAAGAAAAATCTAAAACTTTGTCTCAAGAAAACTTTGTCCCATATTGTAACGACCCGCTTTCCGTTAAATTCTTTAAATTCAAATGCACAGCGGAATATTCGATTTTTAAAGAAAAACGGCATGGGTTCGTTTAAAAATCGAATAACCAAAACCTGTTTTTACAACCCAAATTCAGAGAAAGCTATAAATCGGGAATACGTATTCCATCATATAATTTAAACTTCCAAAAGAGATTTAAATCATAAAACATATGCAGATTTTAAACAAATACCCTTTCGGGCTCAAAAAGACACAAATACGAAAGTTGGAAATAATTTACAAGCATTTCAAAGAATGCTAAACCAAAAGTATGTTTATCATTGTCCGTACTCCAACTCGGCAAGTCACACAGCACCACCTCCTCTACCACGCTTCTTAGGACGAGGTTTACCTGAAAATTTGTAAGTGTAGCAACATTAGAATAAAAATGCTAGTGAGAGTAAAACGAAAGCAAGTAATCCTATGAACTAAATTTCATACCAGAAATCGTGTCCAAAGGCCTAAAATGCTCATTACTACCCATATCCACACTTCCAATTTCCATACAATCAACAATAGTAAAATATTACTCGAGATAGTCTTTCAATGCGATGAAATTGAATTAAGGACTTAAAGTAAAAGTAACAATCATTACTAAGTCTTACTACACAATTCTAAAGAATATAAATAAATGTAATATTAACTATCTTTATTACCAAACAAGTTTCATCGTAACGTGCTATTGTATGGATCGAAATCAACATACCATGTACGGTCGTACCATATCACAAATCATAGTACCATAATACCGTATGGACCGAAGTCAACATACTATCATGTACCATATCAATTGTACTCACTGTCTCCACAATTCATCGCACTATGATACGTATGGATCAATATCAACATACTATCATGGCCGAATCAATGTGCCCACTGTCTCCACAAATCATCGCACTATGATACGTATGGATCGATATCAACATACTATCATGTGCCGAATCAATGTGCCCACTGTCTCCACAAATCATCACACTATGATACGTATGGATTGATATCAACATACTATCATGTGCCGAATCAATGTGCCCACTGTCTCCACAAATTATCGCACTATGATACGTATGGATCGATATCAACATACTATCATGTGCCGAATCAATGTGCCCACTGTCTCCACAAATCATCGCACTATGATACGTATGGATCGATATCAACATACTATCATTTGCCGAATCAATGTGCTCAAGGTCTCCAATAAATTAGATAATCTCCAAGGAATTCGACTAAGTTATTAAAGAACCTAACTACTTAGATTACACGAATCATCATTCAAGTGTAACATCTAAGCTACTTAATTTCCAAACCACTCAAGGTACACTACTACAAATTTGACGTTAGTTGACATCCCGTACGCGTCAATAATGAGAATACACAACAAATTTTTGGCGTCATCTAATCGCATGTCATCTTTCATAAACGCGTCAACTTTACATCTTTGTTGACTGATAAAAAGTATTAATATTTATTTATAATGTTGACGTATATAAACAATCAATTATATGTTATATACGACAACTAGTAGATATCAATTAAACACATCATTGACGTTTTGGTTGTCAACTATATAATTATATATTGACAACTATTGCACGTCAACTTCAAATCTTAAATCACAAAAAAAAAATATCGTAAATCTTTAACAAATGCATTATAAACTCGCATACACAATTTTATAATATTCTCATCTCAAAACACTCTTCAAGCTCAAGCAGTTTCATCAACAAATTGTAATCTCTATATTAACTTTAACATAACTACAACAACACATAATTACAAAATAACTAACAACTAATTCTAACTAATCTAAACTAAAAAAATAAGTTCAACGACTACCAAAATAGGTAATATATAAAGACTTAGCTATTTGTATAAAATCTGGATCTTGCTTCAACTCCAACAACAACCTACAATAAGACATGAAAAAAATTAGAAAAGTTTGGATAATTTATGTTATGACATGTAAATGAGCATAAAAAATAAATATCAAAAGAAAACCAGTTACCTTACAGTTGGCACCAACATGCTTTCCAAGGGCAGAAGCTTGAGCCTTGTAGATTGAAACATTCTTAGACATCACATCTTTTCTTTCCATACATTCTTTCCTTGGGAATCCACCAACCATAATAGCAATATTGACACCAGTGCATCCCTCGACCGCATCGGTTGTATCAACAAAACTTAAAACAATGAATCAAGCATTCAAGTAGAAGAAAATAAATAGGAATCCAAATGCAAAGGCTATAAAAGGACCTCATTGTAAAAATGTATCCAAAAATCAAAGATAAAGTTAAAGTTAAAGCCGTTTTTCTTGTGTCCTTTAAAAGAAATCTTTGATCTATGAGAAAAGAGATTAAACAATTGCAAAGATTCTCACGCTCAGAGAACTTCATAAGAATGTGAATCAGAGAACTTCATACAGACAATCATTCCACCATAAAAACAACATAAATCTGGTAGTAAAATGATTAAGTTGAGACTTGTAAAGACCTTGTTACACCTCTGTAAATCAAAGCGCCCCTCGAGAATCCACTGCTTCTCCTGAAAAAGAATCAACACAAATATTAGATTATCTGTAAATATTAGAAGTAAAGAACTGATTATAAATGATGAATACATAAAATACAGTGGTAAAAATGAACTTGCCTTCTCAAATGAGCAACATATTCCTGTCTGCTCATATTTTTCATTTCCTCTAATTCTTTCTGATAGTTCTCCAACTGCTCAGAAAAATAATTCACTTTTAGTAAAGCAAAAGATTAACCAATAATTTTATTATTAAACTAGATTTAAAAAAAACCATTACAGGAAAGTTAATATGAGTAGAGGGTCCCCAATACTTGAGTGCAGCAAGATCATAAGCTCTAGCAGCTTTTTCTTCCATATCATATCCTCCTACAAAAATCCCATTTTTGGAACCACTTTAATAATCATTTAACAGCAGAAATATGATCAATAATTAATCAAAAAAAATAAGTAAGTGATTTATATTGTTTAGCAAGAACAAAAAGAAACACCACTGTTTTGTTTCTGTTTTAAGTGATTTAAATGCATTAGGTGCTATGAAAACATCGAGAAGAACAAGTTGGCATAAGCCCTGATACAAATACTAAAGTCAAGTATAATAAAAGCACCAAAAGTCGAAAAAATTCCTATTTAATAATCAACAAGTCCTACAAGTCCTCAAGATCTCCATTCTCAAAACATCCGAATTAAAGTTTTCCGTGAATATCAAACTAGAAAGAATCACTACCCGCCTAAATAATTTAACATCCATTACAACAAACCTTATACACACACAATAAGAAACTCAACGATCGAACGATAATTACAATAAATTAGAGATCTTCTAATTTTTTTTAAAAAAGTAAGAAAACAGGTGAAAACTGAATTTTATACATAGCAAAGTTAATAAACCCTTGAATTCCGAACATGACTGAGAAAACAACAATAAGAAGAATGAAAAACGTAAATGAATCGCAAATTTCAGAACATAAACAATAAAAAAACTAGTAGTAATGATTAGATCTGATCGCAGTTGAAATAAAAAAACGGATGAGCTAAAGAACAGCATCAGATCTAAGTTAACCATAAAAAAATAGAGTTAAAGGCGTGAAACCTAAAGGCTAAAAAAACAGCATCAGTACCAGCAGCACCAGTGACGAGAATTCTGACGGTTCTTTCGCCATTTGATAAGGACGATGAAGAACGAGTGATAGTTATTCAGTTAAAGGCGTGAAACCTAAAGGCTAAAAATGACCAATCTATGAAAAAAAATGGATGAGAAATCAAACTCACCTAATGTGTTGGTTCACTATGACATCGACATAAACAGTTGGCAATGCAAATCAGAGGTTCTTGGCGAATGAATTAATCTATGAAAAAAATAAAATCAAGGATGAAAAGTTTTTGAAAGACGCAAGAAAGAGGAATGGAAGATAAAAGAATTGAAGGAAAACGGAAATGTCACCATATAACGAAGCTTGGCACTAGAAATCTCCAAAATGAAACAATGGAGAAGATGAAAAACTGAAATTTGCGGTTGGAAGGAAGAGGAAAGAAAAGAAAAACACTTTTTAGGGTTCAATCCCTTAATTCTACTAATTACAAAAATGCCACTGGTCTAATAATAGTTGACACGCAAAGCGTATCAATATTCACAATTTTTCGCTATGTCAAAACAATGTCATTTTGATGTTTTGATGCATTAAAGTTGACACGTAAAAGCCATCAATAATCACCTTTTTCCGGGATTGTTCAAAGTTGATGCTTTTGTTTTTTTCTCTTATTTTTTAGTTTCCTTTGTTGACTCTTAATTCTTATAAGTTAACGCTTTATAGCAAAAATATCAACTTACATGAAAATGATGGTGTCAACTAAGGCCAAATTTGTAGTAGTGGTAACTTAAACTTCCACTTCCGACTAACATCTCCAATTCACTTCACAATACTTCCAAACCACTCCGATGTTTCCTTTTCACCGAACTAACCATAATTCCAAATCCTCTCGACTCACTTTCGAATTAAAGTCTCCAACCAAAACATTAATTCTAAGAAGCTAATTCCCTCTTAACATCGATAAACAATAACATAATGAAACGTAATTCATAAAATTATTAACTTCCCTTTTAAACTCACCTTAGCTAGTAGAAAAGCTCCGATCGATCCGAGGTTGCAAACCCACGAACAAATCACAATCCTACGATTGGATTACACCTAATATCATTAATTAACCGAAAATCAAACAAACAACATCTAAACGCATAAAACGACGAAAATCCCGGATTCCCTCCCTATGGTGCTCTCTGCCAGTCAAGGGAAAATGGGGTTCGGGTTTGGTTTTCCAGCTTTTATGCACTTTAGAGGTGTTTCGGGTTGGTTTCGGATACTTTGGAGGTTCGCAACAACAATGGGTATCCGTAATTTAGGGTTTTGTTCATTAATCTATTTCCGAAAAGTTAAGTAAATATCAAAAACATAATAACCCTAACATCCTAATCATGGCCAAGTGAGGGAAAATCACATGGGACGGGTTTCAGGCTCAAACTCGGTTTTAGGGTTTAGGGGAAGTTTCTAAAATTGACCAAAACGACTTTCCCGATTGAAATCTTCAAGCTTCGATGAACGAATTTGAAGATTTCAAACCAAAACCTCCATTAAAACACTATTCACATCAAATTTTAGAAACTTTAACATACCTTAAGGTCTCGAGAAAAAGGGTGAAAATCTCGATTGGTAGGTTGGAAAGAAAGCTCGGACCCAAGGCTTTCCAACGGAACGAGAATCGAGACGATCCACCGAGTAATTAAGAAAAACCATACGGCCAAGGGAAGGAGGAGAAAAGAAAAATGAGTAAATTTGTCAAATTTTGACTTTTTAAAGTGATGATGAATAGTGTTTTTAGATATTTTAAGAATTTAGAAAATGACGCCTATGTCCCTCTTTTGCTTTTGCTTTAAAAACGAAACCCGAAGCTCTTAAACTAATCTAAAGGTGATTAATAATTATTAATTGGCCCGTATAATTATTAATGTCACCGAAACGAATTTAAAGTATTAAAACGATTAAAAAGAATTTCGGACGAAAAATAACTACTAAAATCAAAATTACTAAATTTAAACTAATCTTAAAATAACTAATTAATTAAAAAAATAAATAAATTTCCCCAAAAAAAAACAAAAAAAAAAAAAAAAAAAAAAACAAAAAAAAACCAAAAAATAAGATTAAATATGAAGTCAACAACCTTAAAAAGTACTCAAAAAAAATGAATTATTATGAAAGGACGTATAAATTAATTAATTACACATAGAGAATATGATATTAACTCAAAAAAATGTCTTGGTATTTTCTAATGATATTAGCCAACATTTTAAGCATCTCAATATTTTTATAAAATCATTAAACGAAATGGTTAGTGCTCAACCCAAAATTAAATTATTCCAAACTCAAATTAGATTTTTAAGATATGAAATTAATCAAGGTCAAATTAAGCCAATTCAAATATCTATAGAATTTGCAAATAAATTCTCTGACCAAATTACTGATAAGACTCAATTACAAAGATTTTTAGGATGTCTCAATTATGTCTCTGATTTTATTCCAAATCTTAGACTAGTTTGTGCACCTCTATTCCAAAGACTTTGAAAAAATCCTACTCCATGGAATGATACTCATACCCAAACAATTCAAAAGGTCAAGTATTTGGTCAAAACAATTCATTGTCTACAACTTATTAATCCTAAAGCCAAACTCATAGTAGAAACCGATGTTTCATATTTAGGATATGGTGGTATCCTCAAACAGGAAGTAGATGGGAAAGAATCTATTGTCAAATATCATTCAGGTATTTGGACTACTAATCAAAAGAATTATTCAACAATTAAAAGGAAATTCTTCCAATTGTACTTTGTGTTCAAAAATTTCAAAGTGATTTAATTAATAAAAAATTTTTAATTCGAACCGACTCAAAAGCTTCAAAATTTATTTTAGAAAAAGATGTTAAAAATTTGGTGTCAAAATAAATATTTGCCAGGTGGCACCACCTCCTCTACCACATCCCGACGTCGAGAACTACCTAAAAAATGGTAAGTGTAGCAACATTAGCATAAAAATGCTAGTGAAAGTAAAATGAAAGCTAGTAATCCTATGAACCAAATTCCATACCAGAAATTGTGTCCAAAGACCTAAATTGCTCTTTACTACCCATTTTACACTTCCAATTCATCTTAATCTTACACCAATCAACTTCCTAATTTCTGAATCATATCAAACCATAACTATTACCAATTTCGTACCACATCAAGATATATCGTATCGTGTTACCGTATGGATCAACATCAACATACTACCAAAAAATACATTTCAATTTCCTCATATCAAACGTGCATAAGAACCACTCTTGTCAAAGCTGTCCTCATGATTTGGTCCATCCGAAAGATCCAAATGGAGGAACCGCTTCTTTGGGAATCTTCTTTTGACCTAAATGTAAAACGAGGATCGAAACCAATCTTCTCAAAGTTGTCCTCATGATTTGGTCCATCCTAAAGATCCAAGTGGAAGAACCTCGTCTTTGGGAATCCTCTTTAGACAAAAATATCGAATAAGGATCGGAAACAATCTTGTCAAAGTTGTCCTCATGATTTGTTCCATCCTAAAGATCCAAATGGAGAAAACTCTTCGTTGGGAATCCTCTTTGGACAAAAATGTCAAACGAGGATCGGAACCAATCTTTTCAAACTTGTCCTCATGATTTTGTCCATTCTAAAGATCCAAATAGAGGAACCTCTTGTCCTCGTGATTTGGTCCATCCTAAAGATCTAAATGGAGGAACATCTTCTTTGGGAATTCTCTTAGGACCAAAATATTGAACGAGGATCAGAAACAATCTTGTAAAAGTTGTCCACATGATTTGGTCCATCCTAAAGATCCAAATGGAGAAAACTCTTCTTTGGGAATCATATTAATATTAGTCAATATCAATAAAATCTCGTTTTTGTTAATCTTCTCTCTTTTATTTATTAACTTTTTAATTAATTTTTTAATTAACGTTTTAATTACGTTGGGCTGGTTTTAATTTTCCTGGATCAATATTTTATGTTTTTTATTGGAACATATATTTTAGGTCTATACTCTAGTCTTATGGATCCAAGCAAGAAAATGTACATAAGGCTACATTCTAAAAAATGTTTGTTCTACCTTGGGGGTGAGGTAACTTTATTAGGTAATAATATAGTTTTCAAAAGGATTGTTTTATGAGGAAAGAATGTTTTAAAATCGCTCAAGTGTTCTTGTTGAGTTTATTTGTAAATAAGCTCTATGTTACCGTTTCTTTTCTCACTTAGCGAGTTTAATCAATAGTGTTACACCAAAAATAAATTCAAGTTTTGGAAAAGGAACTGGGCCTTGATGACTGATGGCGAGGCGACTAAATGGACTATTACCCTTTGTATTTATTGTCTAGGATGTTTCTTTTGATTTTAGACTTATAATCTTATTTTTTTTTATTTTATGGAAATTTGTAAAACTTATTAACTATTTGGATATGTTTTATTTGTAAATTTTGATGAATATTTTTATTAAAGAATGTGAATCCCGGGATTCTTTTAAATGAATTTAAACGATGAACTATTCAAATTTATGTCTTCCACTACTTTTATGATGTTTTAGCATATTTATTATTATTATTAGAGTCGAGTCTTTACAGTTGGTATCATAGCCCTGTCGGTGTTGTAGACCACAAGTATCGCATATTAGGATAGTCCATGTTTTATAGTAATAGTACATTGAACGCCATCCAAGAATCATCAAGTCAGGTATCTTCATATGTTTTAATATGTTTCGGGTAAAGAATTATTTTAAAAGTGATTTGTGACTTAGTCATGCTAAGTGGTGGAAGGGTCTTATTTTCTGTGTGATACTTGTGTAGTATGGATGAGTATTTTCCTGATGGGGCTTTAAGAGAGATATCACCTCTCGCTGTAGGCAGAGGGAGAGGCTGAGAACGAGGTCACGGAGTTAGAGGTTTTAAAGGCCTGGGTGGTGGAGTTTTAATAGCCATCGGTTTATGTACAGTTTTTGTACGATGAGTATGAGATTCCTCTTCTTCCACATCCAGCTCTTAGAGTTTATCTTAGTCATCAGGGTTTGATACCTTGCTTAGGATGAGGGGTGGATATGAGGCACCGCCACCAGCACCGCCACCTGCTATGTAGATTATTATATAGCTGACTGAGGAGTATGTGTACCTGAAGAAGTTTAGTAAGATTAAGCCACCTAAGTTTGATGGCACCTCCACTGATTTATTGTAGTTGATAAGTGGATATAGGCGATTGAGAGGGTTTTTCAGTATATCAGATGCCTAGAGGGGGCGAAGATTCACTGTGGGTGTTATGTTTTTATTGTCGATGCTCGTATCTGGTGGGAGCAACTCATGAGGACTTTGCCTGTAGGTCTGGTGGTACCGTGGAAGATGTTTAAGGAAAAATTCTATAATAAGTATTACTTATTTGACGCCCAAGATAAGTTAGACGCAGAGTTCTTATCTTTGAGACAGGGTGACATGGAGGTTGTAAAGTATGAGCGGTGGTTTGACCGGTTAGCATATTATGCCCCAGCTACGGGGGGCAACTGTTGAGATGAGGATGCACAGATTTATCGTCAGGCTAAGAGATGATTTGAGAGGTAAGGTTAGGGTGGCTAAACCCGCGAACTATGCAGAGGCAATATCTTTTGCTATAGATCTTGATATCAACCGGCCTCTTAAGGTCATTAAGACATCAGTACCTCATATTCCATCTTTTAGAAAGAGGAAGGTTGATGGCGACCATTAGTTTCGAAGGACTCAACCCTCAGTTCAGACTGCCCTTCAAAGAAATCATAGTAGAGATCCTTCTTACTGTTAAAATTATGCTAGAGTATAATTGAAGTACTTGTCATCATCTTAAGAAGTAGTCAGAATAGTCACAATTCAACTTATTGCCCTACTCCTTAAACACCACCCACTTAGGGCAATAAATTACCATCTGCAGGGGGGGACAGCGGAGACGGGGTCAGGGACCGCATCAGCAGGGTGTACAAAGGCAGATGAGGTTGGCTGTCGTGACTCAGGATGATGTGGATGCTCACTGTTTTAGTGGTTACGGGTAAGTTATCTGTACTCCGTCTTTCCGCTTTTTTATTTTTGGTCCTGGTGCAAGTTCTTCTTTCATATATGTTAGATTTGTTGAGTTTACTCAATTAGAGTCTGTTTTGTTTGATTTGGATGTCGTCCCTTCTTTATTTTCACTGAATCTGTTGAGTTTAAAGTTTTATGATCTGGTTTCATGCTTTGAGTTTTGGAAATGATGGTGTTGCCTGGATGAGATCAATAAGATTGGTTTAACAGTGTCAATTATAATTTTTAAGTCAGGGTTCAAGAGGAGATGAAGGATCTTGTAATCTTGAGCAATTTTGAGGAAGGAGTTTTGATAATTGGAAAGAAGAGCAACTTTATTCGAGATGTAATGAGTTAACAAGATTTATGGGTAGAGTAAATGTTGGTGGAGATTTTGAAGAAAAAAATTGGGTTAAAAGTTCATAGGATTAAGACCAGTGTTTAAAGTTCTGTGGTGTTTTAGTGATCGTGAACGTCATTAAATGTTTGTATATTCTAGTGAGGACCTCGTTGTTGGAATTGAGAATTGAGAAATTTTACCCGGATTTGTTAATGAATTTTATAAAATGATATAGTGAGATATGCTTGAGTTTGGCAATGAGGAATGTGTTATGTATGAGATGAGTTTTGACAAATGTATATGGTGAGAAACGCGTAATAATAAGTTACGAGAAGTAAGCTCCCCCCCTTATGCATCGTTAGGTCACTTTTCGGGGACAAAACATATGTATAGATGGTTAGACTATAACGACCAGGACTTTTCAGGTAAATTTGAAATTTAAAATATATATATATATATATATATATATATATACACACACACACACACATATATATATATATATATATACACATATCAATTTCTATTGGAAACTTGATTTGAAGAGTTGGCTATAATTTAAATAAGATTTTGGAAATTTGAAACATCTTTTATTTTAAGAAAGTGTAGGTTAGTTTTGATAAATTAAAATTGAGAAAAATTGCCTTGAACCTGTAGTAAATTAATTTAAATGATGACTTAAATTGTGATTGGAGGCTTGTTTAATTCTTCTTTTTATTTATAATTTCAATTAGGAGTGGGCATTTTTCTTGTCTTAAAAAGTAAAGAGAAAAGAAGAAAAAGAGAGCTAACCACTAACCCTTGAAAAAACCCTAAAGCTATTGATCGTTCCCTTTTTTTTTTCTTTGTGTGAACTATTCATCTTCTCTTTTTTCAAAGACTCTACCGCCGGCAAGGTTGGAAGAATGGAAGAGCTCTTTTGAGCCTTCAACCTTCTTCTTAAGCACTCCTTCGTGGGACTATTTTTTAGCAGGGGCTTTTTTAGAAGAAAAAAAAACGAATCCTAAATCATCTCCTTACCCTTTACCGTCATTGCTACAAGGATGAAAATGTTTATTTTTTGTCCTTCAATCTTCTCTTCTTTTTACTTGTTAACCCTTGCTTTCTTTGGGAAATCTGTGAGATAGAAGGAAGGTGTAACAACCCGTTATCAAGTAAGGGTATTTTAGTAATTTCTCAAACCTCCAAATTAAAACCACAAGTTTAATTTAATATTTTTAAATGATGTGGATCGTCTCGTCATTACGATTCCAAAGCAACTGACGGCTCGTTGTTCTGAGCCCCGATGAATGAGTTATGATCGTTTTTGCATAGTGGCAGTTTCATAATTAACTGAAATCGGGATTAAACCCTAAATTCTTCTTCTTCCTCCTCCCTAATCCGAAATCAGCCCCCATTTATCAATTTTTCTCCTATTTTCGCCTAAAAGACATCTCCCGGATTGATTTCTCCATAACTTTCTCATCCGGACTCCGATTTACGCAAGTAAGTAGTCCATTCTGACCGTTTTTCCGTTATCTTTCCATTAACGCTAATTTCATAGCAAGATAAATTCTGTATAAAAAGTATGGCTTAAAAACCCTTCGGGTTTTGATATGGTTTTTCGACTCTGATCGATTTTTCTTTTCTAATTCATCGTTGTAGGTCGTATTTATCGGATGTTCTTAAAATTATATTAGTTTCAAAAGGTAGAGATTTTTTCCCTCATATTTTAAAAGAGAAGTAAGGTTCTTGAAAACGCAATTCAAGGTGAGTAGAATTATGTTAAGCTTTAAATTGTGAATGTTTGTATTTTTCTTTTTCTTTATAAGTTGATCTCTGATTTTTAGTATGAAATTGGATGTTTAATTGATTAATAATAAGGTTTTGGGGCTGTTTATAAACTTTTATAATTTGGAGTTTAAGGATGTGTAAAAGTGGATTAAAGCATGCTAAATTGTGACTATCGATATCGATTTACGATAAAACTGAAACTGCGAGTTTTCTATGATGTTCTTGGATGTATAAACATATTTTGGGTGTTTAAGGTTACATTGAATGTTTAAAAGTAGATTAAACATTGTTAGATAAGAATTACTGCGGTTGTCTGACTAGTGCCCTTTAAGTCGATAAATTTAAGCCTAGGTGGTTAGTTAGTCGATATTTGTTCTCTGAATCCTTTGTGGATATTTTCCAAATGTTTAGGGGCTGTTTTGGGAGTCATTTTGTAGCCGTTATGCAGCTGAAAATTAGTTAGAAAATTATTAATTTTAGAATGTCTGAAAAAGGAGCGAAACTACACTAGTTTAGGCTAGTTTCGTTTCTAGATCGGTAAATCGTTGGGAGTTGTTGGAAGTGATCCCAAAATGGTTTTATGAGTGATTTTTGGATATTTTGGAATGATTTAAAGGTGAATTTTCTAGAAATTGAGTTTAGAGAATTTTCGGCCTAGAAAGAGGGTTGTTTCGAGAAATTGAGTTTAGACTTAATTTGAACATCATAGTAGTGATGTGTAGGATCATATTACTTAAATACCTCGAGTAATATGGTAGTAGGTTCGCTTTAATCAAAGGCCTTGCTTAAAGAAGAATATTTGCCGTTAAGGGAGATTATACGGTTGTGCACAACTCTATAGCACTTAACGGGGCAGGTTCATTCCATATGTACAATGGAAAAGAATATTTAAATCTTAAGGATTTAAAATGTGAAAACAGTTTTTAAATGCCTTGTTGAGCAAAGTCTCTCTTTGTTTGCGGACAAAGAGGAGATTAGAGGTATTAGGAAAAATTAAAGATCGAAAAGTTTTAAAATGAGAAAGAGAGTTTAAAACTGTTTCGAAAGTTTTTATTCTTTTAATTTGAGGATTAAGAGATAATGTGGAGGAATGTATTAACTAAGAGAGCTTTGGGTGAAAGAGTTTTTTCGGAAGTCGGTGAGGCCGATTAAGGACTTAAAGTCTTAGAAAAATCTCTCATGGCATGATTTTTATTTTAACATTTTTCTACTCATTGGGCGTAGCCTCATGATGCTACAACTATTTTTTTTCAGGTAAAGGAAAGAAGAAACTCGGTGGCCGATGTGGTTCAATGTGGTGTTCGGTTGGCATGGATTTGCACGCCGGCAATTTATTTTCTTCTTATTTTGTTTTCTTTTGGGAATTATTAACTTTCGTGTTTTTGGTTTTATTTGAATTATGTGAAGTTGTTAAATTTCTGATTAAGAATTTTATAGACAATGGTTGAGATTGTCTTGATTTTTAATGATTTATTGTTTTAAAAATAAAATCGATCGGTTGTGAATGTTATTTGGTTTGATTTCAAATGAGAAGAACTTGACTTTTCTTTTAAATGCTTCCTCTGTCTTTATATTATGAATTCCACGTGTTTTGGGATTTTATAGAAATTTTGGGTTGTTACAGAAGGGGTTTAACAAGTGGTTTTAAGGAGGAAGAGGCCATTAAAGGGCTTTAAGAGGTATGATTTTTCTCATGGTTTATTTATGGGTTTTATATTTAGATATGAAATGAATTCTTCCCTTTATGCCTTTATCGTAAGAGATATAAGATCAACACAAGTGTGACTTTCCTTACAAGAAATCCATTTGTTTTTCCACCATAAATTTATTCAAAGTGATTAGAAACTCCATCCTTAAACCTCTAGTTTTGTTTTATTTGACTTTCCTTCCGGCAACTGGAATCCAAACCACCTCCAAATTCATGTCAAATTTCTTAAAAATAATTTGGGAGTTAAAAACCATTGATGAACCTCGAAAACCGGGAGTCCCTTACCTGTCATGATGAGGCTGAGGACCCCCTCTCCTCCTCATATAAACTTATATGTTAATGACTTTTGCTTCATTGTTTACGTGTATATGTGTGCGGTGTGTGTGTGTGTTAACTTATAACTTAATAAATACTTTTGACTTAAATTTTGTTTTAATATGAATATATATAAGATTTTTAACTTGAATTTCCTACTAAACCCTTTTATCTATGGTGCCCAAGATTGTATCGTCTTGTTGTGTCCTTTTGTTAAATTTTCTAATTTTAGTTTTAGAATTTAAGATGTGTTTGAATTGACTTTATGTAGGTGGTGTTTGAGCGAATCCAGAAATTTCCTTACTTTAAGAACTTGGTTTTGAAATTTTACTTAGATAAGGTGAGTAAGGAGATAGTATGAGCTTGGTTAGTGGAAATGGACCATGGGGTTCATTTGATGGAAAAATTGCATGTTGTCTTTAGAATTATGTTTAGCATGATATTTCTAGCATATTGTCATTTCACATATTGTTCATGTATACCATTTAGGTAGTGAGCTCTCAATTAGTGGGGTGAGCATTTCATTTCTATAAATGTCATCAGTCATGATTTAAATTATTATTATGTGGGAATTTTCTGAATTTATGTTCAATTGTCGTTATGTGAATTTTCTGGTTTTATGTTCAGTTATCGTTATGTGGAAATTTTATGTTTATGTTAAGAGTGAATAATGAAAGGGAAAGGAAACTCAATGAACCTTAAAGGATTGCGATACATTATGAGTTCATTAAGGAATTGGCATATGTGTAAACAATGGAGTGTAGTTGTTTGTGATCTGAGAATGTAGGAAGGGGTGTAGTTATGGTCCATGGATAAAAGTTATGATGCCGCGTACCCATAGTCTAGGGTTGCGTACCTGAATCACTTAGCAAAAAACTAGGCTATGTAAGTCAAGTCTTACTGGTTACTTGAGAATTTGACCATATATTCTAGCTCGTACTCTAGTCTTATGGATCCAAACAAGAAAAGATACATAAGCCTACATTCTAAAAATTATTTGTTGTTTTCTATCTCGGGGTGAGGTAATTTTTTTAGTAATAATATAGTTTTCATAAGGATTATTTTAAAAAGAAAGAACGTTTTAAAACCTCTCGAGTATTCTTGATGAGTTTATTTGTAAATAACCTCTCTATTACTGTTTCTTTTCTCAATAAGCGAGTTTAGCTACTAGTATTACACACACAAAAAATTCAAGTTTTGAACAAGGGACCGAGCCTTGATGATTGATGGTGAGGCGACTAAATAGGCTATTACCCATTGTATTTGTTGTCTAGAATGTTTCTTTTGATTTTAGACTTATAATCTTATTTTTAGCTTCATGTAAAAAAACTTAACTTATTAACCATTTGGACATGTTTTATTTGTTGATTTTGATAAATGGTTTTAGTAAAGATTGTGAATCCTAGGATTCTTTAAAATGAATTTAAACGATGAATTATTCGAATTTATGTCCTCTGCTGTTTTTATGATATTTTAGCACATTTAATATGGTTATTAGGTTCGGGTATTTGCAATTAGTATTTAAGAACGTTCCTACGTTAACAGGTTATCTTAACCATAAATAATGTTAACGTATTTAAACCACATTCACTACACTTTCTCAAACACTTCTTAAATTTCCACATTGCCATACATGTTTATATTTTTTCATTGCCATTCACACATGTTTTCTCAACAACACGACAACCCCGGAAAAGCATACAGAACCCGGGTACAAGTGCAACACTTATTTAAAACTCACATCATTATTTCATCTCGTGTTTCATTATTCACTTATTGACAAACTCTCTTTAGCTTTTTGAGTATCGCATCGAAAGCTTCCTGCCACAACCTCACTATAACGTCCCGATTTTTTTTTATTCAATTTTTTTAAATTTTTTTAGGATTTAAATAACTAAATAATATTAATTATTTTCTAATTAACATTATTTATCTTATTGGTTACCTTTTTAATTGAATTAAGTATTGTTAAAGAGCTAGAGCAAGTTTAAATGAAGTTTTGTTAGTAAAGTGTCTATTTTGATTACATGAGGTATTCTTTATGGGAATCAAGAGGATGATGAGTCTTTTTATAAATAATGAAAGTTTTTAACTATGGAAAATAGGGCTCCTTCTTCATCTAAGACTTAAAAAAACACATCTTCTCATTTCTTCTTCATCATTCTCGGCCAAACCAAGAAACCAAGAGAAATATGGTGTTTTCTCTCTCATTTTTAAACCATTTTGAGCGGTTTTCATTGCATTGATTCAGTATTAACGTGAGAAATCTTTTCCCTAAGATTTGGAATGGAAAATCTTGGACTTAAAAGCTCCAAGAGGAAATTTATTTTATGAGTTTCTTGTTAGTTTTGTATTCTTTTTATTGAAATCCCAATGTCTAATTTGGTAGAACTTGAAATTTTCTTTCCATTTCATTTTACCCATAAACCCTAGATTAATCCCTAATCAAACTTTGCTAAGTACCAATCTAATTTAAAAAACCCAAACCCTTGAATGTAGCCTTGGCATAAATCCTCTTCATTTTTCTTTTCTTTGGATTTTTTTTTTGTAAAGTATTTTTGTCATAACTTCTTCATCTGAATTTCGTTTTGAACCCATAAGATATCAAACTCTGTGTTTTTTTAGATCTATATTTTGAATCTAATTTCATAGCTATTTAAGTTTTGTAGAAAAAGTTATCATCAAACTACCTCTTGGCCACGTTGAAGGAAAAATGGGTTTTCTTCGTTTCTTGTCGTTTCTTCGGATTTCCTTGAGAAAAACTTGCTTGGATCGTGGGAAAACACTTACAAAGAATTTGGAGAATAAATCATTTCATTTAAGGTCAAAAGGGTGAGATTTCTAAACACGTTTTTATGGGTTTTATGTTTGTATTAGTGTTCTTAAAATGAAATCTCAAGATCAAAGTTAGTGGAACTTGAGATTCTATTTCTTTTCCTTTTTATCTTAAATTTGTATGTCATTTCTCTTACTCTTGAGCTTACTTTTACTTCCCATTTTCTCAAAATAAAACTAAACCACTTCCCTTAAAAATTGTCAAAAACGTGAGCATAAAGAGTCAAAACTCGGGTTGTTTTGTTCTTTTTCCTTTTAATTATTTTGTTTGACGTTTGTTTGGTTTAATTGAATATTTTTAGTTAAATTTCACTTATAGGTGGTGCTTGATTCCATTGGAGGAGCATTTTCTTGTTGTTATTTTACTTTATTGCTCAAAAGTGAGGATAAATAGAAATTACGGTAAATTTAGGAACTAAATTCATGAATGATTTGTGTGATTTAGGAGATGAGTAATTCTATGGAAATAAGAGAAATTGAACAAGCTTAACTAAAAGAATAGGTTTTTGGAGTATAGAATAAAAATATTGACTTATGTACCTTAAAGTTTGGTTAATGGAATGATTTGTTATAGAGAATTATGTTTATGGTCTGCCTTTGGGATTTTCTGAGTTATTATACTTTTGATGATGTTAGGAAGTATGGACTTGAATCATTGAGAGATATTATGGACTTGCAGGTTTATGGATTATCTGGAAATTATGAGATATGAGCATTTTGAGACTATGTTTATGTTTTTCTTGCATAATGGGACGTTGTTTATGTTTTCTTGCATATTGGGACTCTGTTTATGTTTTCTTGTACAATGAGGCTTTGTTTATGTTTTTATGGTTTAAATGGATAAATAAGATATGTAAGGACAATTGACACCTAACATGATCTTAGTTTAATTATGGCGGACATATGAATGAGATTTTTGGTGACTACAACGTAGAGCTTGAAACGAGGATTTCATAACATCTTGAATCATTCAAATCGAAGTTAAAACAAAAAAGTTATGACTAAAATAAAATCAACGACGTAGAGGAGAGGGGTCAATTTGCACAATTTTTAAACTATAGGGTATTCATTTTCAAACTACAAGGAGTGTGTTTGCCTTTGACCAAAACCACATGTAGACCCCTATTTTTGTCCAATGCTATTTAAAATTAACAAAATTCAATTATTTCTAAAAACGTAAAAAATAAAAAAGATTTTTGCAATAATTGGTGTTCTATTTTAAATATATTTTATTGATAAAATTGGTTTTGTTTTTATTTTGAATAATTAAATGAGGTTTTGATTTGGAATGAGATAATTTGAAGAATAAATTTAAAACAAGAATTTAATTTGAGATTAGATTTAGAAGAAGATAATTGAAAGATTTGAAATAAGATTTAGTTTGAGATTAAATTTGGAATGAGATAAAATATCTAATAAATGATTTATCTTTATCTCTATTTATTTTTACTATCTACTTTCAAATCTATAATTTGGCTATAAATAGAGCCTCTTCTACAACTCTAAGGGGAACTAAAAAAAACATAGATTCATAATCTCTCAAGAAACTTCAAGCCAAGTTCTTGCATTTTTCCTCTCTTTCACATTCTCTTAACTCAGAGCCACACTTTCGTATATTCGTTCAAAACAAAGGTAAGTTCTTTCCCTTTTAAAATGTAGTGGTTCACATGAGCTTGTTGTACTTTAATTGGAATCTGGATTTTTATATGAATATTTAGATTATATGGTTATTTTTCTTAACATTATATTTAAATACGAACTCATAGGAAAAAGAATCAATGGATTAGAATTTGTAGTTTAAAAGTTATGATTTTTTGAAGTTTGAAGTTCAAATAAATTTACTGTTTCGAAAATTTATGAGCACTTGTTATTACGGGATTTTTCGATTCTGATTATTTAAAAAAAAAATATTTATGGTTATTTTTTCTATAAACTAGACTCGTAAACAAAGATTTGGGAATAAGAATCACCACGTTTCGACCAATATAAAAAAATATATGATTTTTCAAAGTTGATGCAAATCTGTAGAAATTTATGTATAAAACCGAGAATGAGGAACATTTTTTACATAAAACCTTATTTTTCTTTTTAAGTGTACATGATTTTCGATTTTAGCAATCAATCATGGATGGATATAGAATACTTAAAAGAAAGAATCAAGTTAAATACATCTTGGTTATAAAGTTATGAATTTCTAAAGTAGAGGCGTTTTATTTGGAATAATTATGCTAATTTTATTGGTCTGCTTTATTTTTGAACTTGATTGTCATATTTTGTGTTTGCTACATTCCTATTTATTTTCTTCATATTAAGGAGCATATTTGAATTGATTTGTATTGTATAATATTATATTGATCATTATTGGAATATCACAAAAAAAAGTTGGAATTTATTAGGATACTAATTTTCCAACTTCTCAAAAGGCATAATTTGATTAAATTACCAAATTTTAAATATAGGAATTGGAATTTATCAGGATACTAAGTTTTCAATTTTCCCAAAACATAAAAATTAATAATCAAATCTTTAAGTATAGAAATCGGAATTTATTAGGATACTATTTTTTTGACTATGCCATAATTAAAAGATTTGTCAAAATAAAAATTTCCTTTTAAAATCTTGGGGTTAAAAGTGAAACTTACCCTAAATCTAATATTAAACTAAATAATCATTTTAGTAACAAAAAAAATTCTTTTATTAAAACCTAAACAAAAAAAATCATTTTTAAAAACTCCGACGACGGAATATAGCATTGGAATACCAATCCTCTAAACATTCTGTTATGCTAATGACCAAGAACTCAGTGAAAGCTTCAACCAAGAAATGGCAGTGATGATCGAGAAGATGAAAGAAGATGAGAAGAGAAAGACGAATGAGAGAGAGTTTCATTAAAGCCATTTGTTTTGCTTATAACAGCCTATGAACATTAAGCTAACAACCTCTTAACTAAAAGCTAAAATGAGTTGTCTTAACAAAATGACTAACATGAGCACAATTAACCAATCACTAATGACTCTATTTAGTTTATACTTAACAAAATCTCCACCTTATGAACTAAAAAGAAACAAATACAGAAAACAGAATTCAATTCAGACTATCACAGCTACTGCACACTAGCATTCATCATACAAAATTCCAATTTCTGCTGAGTGACTACTTTGGTTAGCATATCAGCCAAATTTTCAGAAGTATGGATCTTTTCCATAACAACTATGTTTTTCTCAATCACTTCTCTAATGAAATGTAGCTTGATGTCAACATGTTTTGAACGTTCATGGAATTGCTGGTTCTTTGTGAGATAAATTGCACTTTGATTGTCACAATTTATGCTAACACAAGTCTGATTTATTCCAAACTCTTTGCCAATTTCCTTTTAACCAAACAGCCTCCTTGGTTGCATCTGCTAAAGCTATAAATTCAGCCTCTGTTGTTGACAATGCCACTACATGTTGCAGCGATGACTTCCAATTGACAGTGTTTCCTCCCAAAGTGAAGAGATAACCTGTCATGGATCTCCTTTTGTCAAGATCACCTCCAAAATCAACATCCACATAGCCTACCAGTTCCATAGAACTACACCTTTTATAGACTAAACCCACATCTGGCTTGCCTTTCAGATACCTTAACATCCACTTAATATCTTCCCAATGTCTTTTCCCAGGTTTATACATATATCTACTAGTAAGACCGGCAGCATAGGCCAAATCTGGTCTGGTACACACCATGAGATACATCAAACACCCAACAGCATTAGCATAAGGGACTGAATCCATATACCTGATGTGATCTTCCTCATTTTCTTTAGGACAATTCTAGCAGACAGCTTGAAGTGTTGTGCTAATGGTCTTCTAACAGCCTTTGCTTCCAGTATATTGAACCATGAAAGGATTTTTCTTGCAATATATCCCTTGTTTTATGCACAAGGTACCTCTGACTCTATCTCTAGAAATTTCCATGCCAAGAATTTTATTTGCTTCACCCAAATCTTTCATATCAAAGGCTGAACTTAACTGCCTCTTTACATATTCCAGATTTGCTTTACATTTCCCTGCCAATAGCATATCATCCACATAAAGAAAAAGAAAGATAGATTCTTGCTTCTTAATTCTTTTGATATATGCACAGCTATCATAGAGACTTCTTGTAAAGCCAATACTTAAAACAAAATCATCAAATTTCTTGTACCAACACCTTGGTGATTGCTTCAAGCCATAAAGAGATCTTTTAAGTAGACAGACATTATCTTCCTTTCCCTTCACTACATAACCCTAAGGTTGATTCATATAAATCCTTTTTCCAAGGTTCCATGAAGAAAAGCAGTTTTTACATCCAGTTGATACAATTCCAGATCTCTTTGCACCACAACTGCTAACAGGATTCTGATTGAGTTGTGCTTGACCACTGGAGAAAAAACTTCTTTATAATCTATTCCTTCTCTTTAAGTGTACCCCTTGGCAACCAATCTTGCTTTAAATCTTAGGGGTTGCACACCTGGAAGTTCCATCCTTCTTCTTATAAATCCATTTTGATTCAATAAGCTTTTGATCAGTTGGTCTTGGAACTAAAATCCAGGTATTGTTTTGGACAAGTGAGGCCATTTCATCATTCATTGCCTCTATTCAATCCCTGGATTCTTTGCAGCTGATTGCTTGTTCAAAGTTTGCAGGTTCATCATCACATTCTCCAGAGGCTACACTGTAGGCAAAAGCTGTCATATCTTCAGTTTCATACCTTTTTGGTAATATGATAACTCTTCTCTCTCTATCCTCGGCCAGTGAGAAATCGGAAAGGTCTTCTGGTGGTTCCTCTTCATTGTGTGATGCCTCTATTACTGTACTTGGTTGAGGTTCACTGGTTGCAGGTATTGATATTTCTTGGATACCATCTGATGTAGACTGTTCCACCTCAAAAACAACCTTACCCTCTTCCTTGTCAGTGGGTTGTTTGTCTTCAGCAGCAAATGCCTTTGTTTTCAAGAACATTTCCTTTTCTCTAAACACAACATCCCTGCTCACAACACATTTGTTTTCAAGGAGATTCCACAATTTGAAGCCTTTCACTCCCTCAGGGTATCCAAGGAACATACATTTCACAGCTCTTGGTTTCAATTTTCC
Organism: Gynostemma pentaphyllum; assembly: GCA_028015215.1. NCBI lineage: Eukaryota > Viridiplantae > Streptophyta > Magnoliopsida > Cucurbitales > Cucurbitaceae > Gynostemma > Gynostemma pentaphyllum. Next base: position 39,306,186 of record CM051352.1, on the reverse strand, counting down.
TTGGGAAGTATGCATAAAGGCCACACAACCAAAGACTTTTAAATTCTCAAGCTTTGGAGGGTGTCCACTCCACATTTCCTAAGGGGTCTTCATGCCTAAAGATGCATTTGGGTTTCTGTTTATAGTATATACAACAGTGGAGACTACTTCTACCCAAAATGACTCTTTTGCTACTGAATCTGACAGAATGCACCTTGTCCTTTCTAAGATTGTGTGATTCATTTTTTCAGCCACTCCGTTTTGTTGAGGTGTATATCTAACTGTCCTGTGTCTTACCACACCTTGCTCTTTACAGAAATTGTTAAAGGAATCACCACAAAATTCCAGACCATTGTCTGTCCTCAAGTGCTTTACTAGTCTCCCAGTTTGCTTTTCCACCAGAGTCTTCCATTCCTTGAATTTATGAAATGTTTCATCTTTGGTCTTCAAGAAATAAACCCATGTTTTCCTCGAGTGATCATCTATAAGGGACAGAAAATACCTTGACCCCTTATAGATGATACTTTATTTGGCCCCCAAAGATCTGCATGTACATAGTCAAGAATGCCTTTGGTGCAATGTTCCCCCTTCACAAAATTCTGTCTCTTTGCTTTTCCTAGAATGCAATGCTCACAGAATGTCAATTTCTCAGTCACATCATGTGGGAGTAAGTTTTGTCTTGATAGCTCATACATTCCCTTTGAACTGATGTGTGACAGTCTCTTGTGCCACAGATCTGCCTCAGTGAGCTCTTCTGATTCTGCCACACAAGCAATTGCTTTTGGAGTTGCATTCTTCACCCAATACAATCCATTTTCTTTTCTTGCTTCTAGAATCAGTTTTGAGCCTTTCCAAATCTCCATTAATCCCCCCTTCCCACTGTAACTGCATCCCTGTGAATCTAGTACTCTAAGAGAAATTAGATTTCTTTTAAGGGTTGGCACATGTCTTACATCTTGCAGGATTCTAGGGGTACCATCAGACAGTTTAAATTCCACTATTTCAATGCCAATTACATTGCATATGTTATGATTTCCCATATACACTGTTCCTCCCTTGCAAGATCTATAGGATTGAAACCAGGTTCTTGATGGGGTCATGTGGTAAGAACACCCCGAGTCAAGAACCCAATCATTTTCTTCATTCTTTGAATTTCTGCCATCTTCCACCAATAGAGCTTCAATAAACATGAAACCATCTTCTCCTATTGATGCTTCACCATGATTCTTCCCCTTCTCCTCCTCATTTTGGAATTTTCTTTCTGGACATTCCCTTTTAAAGTGTCCCTCTTTGTGGCACAGAAAACACTTGAACTTTGTCTTCCCCTTCGGTTTGCCCTAGTTTCTTGAATTCTTGAACTTTTAAAAATTGCCCTTCTTTCTATCATTGGCATAGAGGCATTCTCTTATCCCTGTTTCTCTCTTCACAATCGTCCATTCAAGCTCCTTTGACCTCACTGTAGAGATGATTTCAGACACAGAGAGTCTTTCCCTTCCATACTTCATGGCTACTCTCACCTCTCTGTAATCTTCAGGTAGGGAGTTCAATAGCAAGATAGATTCATTTTCATCTCCAATGTTTTCACCCAGGTTGTTGAAATCAATGGTTAATTTCTTGAATTCGTCGAGGTTTTCTGTCAGATATCTCTGTTGATTCATCTTGAATGTAAACAGTTTCTCCTTTACATAGATCTTATTAGAAAGATCTTTGGCCATGTAAATGGAGTCAAGTTTGTTCCAGATCTTCAAGGTTGTGTCTTCTTCAGCGATTTGTCTCAAGACATTATCACTCAGATGCAGAATTATAATGCTATGGGCATTATCAAGGACATTCTGCTTGTGTTCTTCCATTGATCTAGTAGGCCATTGAGGCGTCTCTTCCAACGCAATCAGCACTTTCCTCTGAACCATAACAGCCTTAATCTTCAACTTCCACAGTCCAAAATCTCCATTTCCATCAAACTTCTCCACCTCGAATTTGTGATTCGCCATCGATGCAGATCTTGTTTTCCTCCTTGCTATAACAAAGCTCTGATACCAATTTGTTATGCTAATGACCAAGAACTCAGCGAAAGCTTCAACCAAGAAATGACAGTGATGATCGAGAAGATGAAAGAAGATGAGAAAAGCAAGACGAATGAGAGAGAGTTTCATTAAAGCCATTTGTTTTGCTTATAACAGCCTATGAACATTTAGCTAACAACCTCTTAACTAAAAGCTAAAATGAGTTGTCTTAACAAAATGACTAACATGAGCACAATTAATCAATTACTAATGACTCTATTTAGTTCATACTTAACACATTCTTGAGGTAAGGAATTTTATTTCGCGACACTAAGATAAAATTCCCGATAATATTTTTTCTTAATAGATTCATGCCACTCATACTTATTTAATCATGTCTTATTACTAAAGTATTTATTAATAAAACATGAGACATTTAAAAATAATAAAAAAATAATTTTTGTTTTATAGATAAAGGTTTCTTCAATAATACATCAAATAAAAAACAACAATCGTTCTAAAACGAACATAATAGGATGCTAATACCTTCTCTATGTGTGAATGAACCCCCGAACCAATATTTAAAAGTTAGTAGACCATCCTTAATTTAATGACTAGGTGACTAATCACACCTAACCTTAAAACCAATGATTAACGGCGTCTCTTTATTTTCCACGTCGCGAATAGGTAGCGACAACACAGGGGTGTTTTTTACATTTTGCCCTATAAAAAAATAGAACCTAAAGGAGTAAAAATATCATAATTCAATCACATTTTCATTGGAATATTGGAAACTCATCTTTTTTATTGCTATTCTGATACCCATTAATATGAGTATTTTAAGATTCCAAGCATCTTTAGATATTTGGGTATACACGAATTCTTCGAAACAAACATTGTTATCTTGATTACAATGCCATGGTCATCTTATATTATTGTGAAACATATGGCCGCTTTGGGTTTTCTAACAATGGGTAATTGATTTTTTGGGTTCCAGATTCATGTAAAAATTTGTGGGGACTTGGGTTCGAGAGGTTTCGACCATGGGGTAGTTTTTGGGATACGGGTTTTCTACCATGGGAGTTTCCACGCAATGGAGAGTTCAATTTTGGTGAGTGAAAGTAAGGGGGAGATTGAGTTTTCCATTTTTGAGTTGAAATGTCAATATTCCAATTCTAGAAATTCAAATTTCCACTCGAATATGAGTTTGAAACTAAAATGTAAGAGCAAAAGTTCTTAAAACTTACTTGAATCAAAAAAATGTCTAAAATATTCTCCAATCTCCAAGAAAATTGATCTACACTACTTCCATTGACGTTTTCCTTCAAAAAAATTCCAACAAACACAGAGCAAATAAAAAATCGAGAGAAGAACACTAAGGGGGCGGCGGTAAGGAGGAAAGGAGATGGATGGGAGGAAGCTTACCTTGATTTTTTGGAAAAGAAGTTGTAAATCCCTTCTATGACCCATTCCCTTTTCTTTTCTCATATCTTCCTACATTCCCCTCAAAAATAGCAAAATCAGGTCCAATATTTGTAAAAATAGCAGTAAAAAAACTTATTTGCTAAAAACTCAAATTCGCGCCTAAATTATTACAAAATTGTCACTAGTTTTGCATGAGTAATCAATGATTACCTCACAAGTAATCACTAATTTCCACATAAGTAATCACTGATTTTACTGATATCCTGATATTTTGTGCATGAATCACTGGTTACCTAATAGTTATCACTAATTATCTTATAAGTCATCACTGATTTCTCTAATTCACATGAATAAGGGTTTTTAAAAAGGTGCTAGTATCACATGCCTTTCAAAAGCCACCAATTTAACTTCATCCGATTAATATTATTTTAGATAAATAATATTATTTCATTTTTTAAATGTCTTATCTAGTAATAGGGCAGTACAGTTAGTTGAATAATTTATGTAATTTTGGATTTTACACATTTAGCATATCATGCCTGGACTTTTAGATTTGGTTAATACATTAGTTTTGTAATATAGACTTGTAAGACTTTTTTGGTACCACTTACAAAAAAAACTATTGAAAGCAGTTGCCTTTGGCAACTGCTTGATATCATTTATTGGAACTGCCAAATGGCAGTTCCATCCTATATCTGGGAAGATTTTCCTTTGTGGGAAACTAACTTGAAAAAGAACGTAAGTGAGAAAAAGACAGAGAGAACAAGAGAACAAATTTTTCTCTCAAAGAAAACTCTCAGTATCACTCTCAATTCTCAATTCATCATACAATATAAGAGGAAAGGATCTAGGTTGTGAACAGTAATGCGAGTCCGTTCAGTGATGGGCTTTCGACAATCGATACTTCACATTTCGGGTTTCTCGATTTCCGATGCGTATCTACAAGAGGTAAGTCCGCTTTTATGAAACCCAACATTGGTATCAGAGCATAGGTTTAAAAGTATCAAAAAATTTGTTTCTTTAAAATGTTAAAGAATGAGAAAAAGCTTAGGTCTCTAATGGAAACTTTGTGTATAGTTTTTCATTCCTTATGATTTTTTGCAAGTATGTTACACTTATTATTTCAAACTGATCTGCAAATTTTCGTAATTTTTAGATGAGTGAATTATGATAAATAAGTTTTTAAAGCCACTGTTTTTCAAAGTTTTAAAACAGTAACTTTAACTCTTAATATCTTTCTCTAGAATTGTTCATTCTATGTTTCTTGTATATTAAAGTTTTTAAAGTGCTTTCTATTTTACACCATTTTAAAAAAGGAGGTTATGTTGATCAAAAAATTTTGTTTAAAAACTGAAAAAATTATGGGTTGTACCTTCGTGGTCGATTCTGTTCCAGCGTCAACTAAAAAAAAAAAAAAAAAACGTTGGATTAAATAAGAAAGCAAAATTGCTCTATTTGGGATTTGAACCTGGAACCTGAAGGGTAGCATCATAATGAAGTATAAGGCAGTGCCAGTGGGCCATGAGCCAGAATCTGAAAGTTATGGATTTTATATAATATTTATATATATATGGATAAAATCAAATAGATTTTAATTTAATTTAAGATTAAATTTGGGATATTTAAATTCTCCGAATTTTCTAAATTAAAATCTTAAATTCCCAAATACTTCTCAACATAAACACTATGATTAAATTTGTTTTAAACATGTATATTGTATTATGTCATAATTATTTGTTGATTATTTTGTTTCTGTATATGTTACAGATAAAAAATAAAATAAAAGGGAATTTGTCAAGAATGTTAAAAGTACCGATGGTTCCTAAGACAAAAGCACAAAGAACAAGGCTTGAGAAAATGATAGAAGATTTATCAAAGATAAAAATCGAAGATGGTTTTCAATGTAGCTTAGTTCACATGACAGAGTTTATCATAAAGTTGAACAAGCACTTCCAAAACATAATATGGACGGGAGGTTTACGTGAAGAAACCCAACGAATTGAAAAACTGAAGTCCTTACTACCTTTTCAAGGACACAAGGACTTACTTGATCACATTTTGAACACAACTAATGGAGTTATAAAATACCGCAACATCACGATAGAATTCCTTAAACAACTTGAGATTCGTGGTGTGAAAAGGGAAATTTTTAGGATATATGGACCTAAATGTCGTCCTGTGAAAAACAACGAACCAAAGATCCTTGTTATTGACATTGAAATTCCATATAAGCTTGTAAAAGATTTACATATTTCATTCCCTGTTACTAGGAAATGGTTGTAAATAGGAATTTGTTTGTCTCTCTCTTAAAATTTCTCTTGTAAATATGTTTTATACTTGTATTGGAATTGTTTCTTTTATTCCATTTTGTGTAAATTTTTATATATGAATATGTTTCATAATTTACGTTTACAATAATGAATAAGTTTCATTATAATTTAATTACTTAATAATGATTGATGTATCATTATTTATTTTACAAGGTGATAATTTTTCGATAAAGTTATTTAAAGACCATTGACGATGATTTTGAAACTAAGTGATATTACGACTCAATATTCTTTCAAATAACTGTAATCGAAATTATCTAGTTCATGTAAAATATAAGATGTAATAAAGTGAATCATCTATGTATGTTTTGTAGAATTTGGTAAGATGGCTTCTGTTTCTAGGAACATAATAGCTGAATTGAACAAAATGGAAAAGCTTAATGGAGATAACTATGAAATTTGGGCAATGAAAAATCAGTATGTCCTAGAAGAGCAAGAGGCTCTTGAATTACTGAATCATGTGTTGACTGAGCCTGAGGAAGGCAATATTGCTCAACACAAAAGGGACCGTGAAGCTTATGAAGTTTGGAAAAAGAAAAACTCACTAACTCGCATTACTTTGCTGAGTAGCATGGAGAATGACATCATACGTGAGTTTCGAAACTATGACCTTGTAATGGACATGTGGGCTGCTTTGAAGTTGAAGTTCGGTGGAACTTCTGTCACCAAACTAAGGCAACTGACAATTAAGTTTGACACTTATAAGAAGCGTCTTAATCATAACATGCAACAACACATGAGGGAAATGTCCAATATGATTAGTGAACTTAAGGAAGTTGGCCACGTCCTAACTGATGAACAACAAGTTCAAGCTGCCATCCGATCACTTCCCCATAGCTGGGAGCACATGAAGGTGCACCTATCTCATAATGAGGGTATTAAAACCCTCGTTGATGTTACACGTCACTTGAAACTTGAGGAAGATCGCATTGAGGCAACAAGACCTGAAAATGCTGACGTGTATATGGCTGGCCCAATCTCTCATGAGGGTAAAGGGAACAAGCGTAAGCATCAATGGGGAAATAAGGGTAAGGGTGGCAATAAGAAGAAGAAATATAATCAAGGTCCAAAAAACAAAGGAAAAGGCCCCATGGTTCGCCCAAAGAAGAACAAGGCTAAGATCAAATGCTATAACTGCCAGAAAAAGGGTCATTATGCTCGCGAGTGTACTGAACCCAAAAAGGTATCAACTTTCAATTCATTTAAGAATCGTTCTTTTTATGAAAGTAGATCATATGTTTCCAGCTCTATTTTTTTAACTGATTCTCATCCTTCGTGGACTGTAGACTCAGGGACCACAGATTATGTAGCCAAAGAGCGTGGGCTCTACGTGGAATTTCGTCGGATTCCACAAGGTGCAAAATGGTTATATGTTGGAAACAATGCAAGAGTACCTGTGAAAGGGATTGGTTCCTGCAAATTGAATATGCGAAATGGACGTACACTGTTTCTGCATGACGTTTTATATGCACCTGACATACGACGGAATTTAGTTTTTGTATATGTTCTTCTAAGACTTGGTTTTACTTTCGTTATGTTTGGTAATAAACTACTTTTAAGTTTGAACAACGTACACTATGGTTGTGGTTATTTAATGAATGGTTTTATTATGTTAGATATTGTTGATATGATATCTGATAATTTAGCTAGTTTTTCCCTTATTACATCATCTGTTGATGCAAATGTTGACATTATTATGTGGCATGCTAGATTAGGTCATATAGGTCAACATATGATAGCTAGACTAACTAAAGAGGGTTTGTTAGGCCAAATTGATAAGGTCGAACTACCAACATGTGAGAGTTGTCTAGCGGGAAAAATGGCAAGAAAACCATTTTGTAAAGGAACTAGAGCTGAAATCCCATTACAATTAATTCATTCTGATATTTGTGGGCCTATGAATGTGAAGGCACGACATGAGGGTGAATATTTTATCACTTTTATAGATGATTTTACACGTTTTGGTCACGTCTATTTGATTTCCCACAAATCTGAAGCATTAGAGTGTTTTAGAAAATTTGTTACATTAGTGGAAAATCAATTGGATCTAAAGGTTAAGTCTTTAAGGACAGGCCGTGGACGTGAATATTTGTCTAATGAGTTTAAACAAATGTGTGAAGAAAAAGGAATACATAGGCAACTAACCATTCCCCGAACCCCACAACAGAATGGGGTTGCTGAAAGGAGAAATAAAACTCTTTTAGAAATGGTTAGGTCAATGATGGCGCAAGCAAAATTGTCAATCACTTTTTGGGGTGATGCCTTATTAACTGCTACTTATATTCTTAATAGCGTACCTTCAAAATCTGTTGCTTCTACACCCTATGAGTTATGGACTGGCAGAAAACCAGACCTTAGTGGTTTAAGACCATGGGGATGTGCAGCTAACGTTCATGAGTCGTCACATCAACATGGAAAACTAGGTCCAAAGGGTAAAAAGAGTATTTTCATACGATACTCTAAAACCTCAAAAGGGTACGTTTTCATCGGAGAGCAAGCAAATGGGAGTATAACAGAATTTGAATCACGTAATGCTACATTCTTGGAAAATAATTTTCCATCAAGAAATGAGATTAATCAGGAGACATCTCTTTATGAATTAAATATTCTAAATAATTTGATTCCATCAAACGAATTGAGCGATACTCCTAATCATTTATCAACAGTATCTCATCCAAGTGGGAGAAATTTGAATACTCTGTGTGATTCAAAAGATCCACAAATAACCCGTGATTCAGAACCATAAATAAGGCATATTAATCATGGTAGAATTCTAAAACGTCATTATGATGATGAAATTTTCATGATTACACCTCAAGACGATGAAGAGCCGAATAATGTTCAAAAGGCTCTTCAAAGTTCTAATAAGGATAAATGGATAAATGCAATGGAAGAAGAAATGGAGTCAATGAAGTCAAATAGTGTTTGGGAACTAGTTGATCTTCCTAAAGGATGCAAAGCGATTGGTAACAAGTGGATTCTTAAAATCAAACGTAAAGCTGATGGCTCTATCAAAAGATATAAGGCCAGACTTGTAGCCAAAGGTTACACACAACAAGAAGGAATAGATTATGAAGAGACATTCTCTCCTATTGTGAGGTTTACCTCTATTCGTCTCATCCTAGCAATAGTTGCAAGTTTAGATTTGGAATTACATCAAATGCATGTTAAAACAACATTTCTAAACGGTGAATTGGAAGAAGAAATATACATGCAACAATCCATTGGTTTTGTTACCGAAGGGCAAGAACAAAAGGTGTGTAAATTAATGAGGTCAATTTATGGCCTTAAACAATCTTCCAGACAGTGGTACATCAGATTTCATCAAGTCATCACCTCATATGATTTTCATATGATTGATGAGGACCACTATGTGTATGTCAAAACACATAAAGATAAGTTTGTGATTCTTTCATTATATGTGGATGACATATTGTTGGCTGAAAAAGACAAGGAGTATGTATTAGCCATTAAAGAATGGCTATCATCAGACTTTCAAATGAAAGATATGGGTGAAGCAGCTTATATACTTGGAGTCAAGATTGAAAGAGATCGATCCAAAAGGATGGTAGCCTTGTCACAAGGTCAATACATCAAGAAAATCCTTGAGAGATTTAAAATACAAAACTGCAAACCTATTGATACTCCCATCGCAAAAGGCGAAAGCTTAAATCAAAGATTGTGTCCAAAGACTCCAGGAGGAAATAGAACAAATGCGAAAAGTTCCTTATTCAAGTGCTACTGGAAGCCTAATGTATGCCATGATGTGTACGAGACCAGATATATGCTTTGCCATGGGTATGGTAAGTAGATACCAGTCAAACCCAGGACAAACCCATTGGAAAGCTGTAAAAAGAATTCTCCGGTACCTTAAGGGCACCATGGATTATTCACTATGTTATCAAAGAAACTATCCAAAGTTAGAAGGCTACACAGATGCTGATTGGGGAGGAGACCTCGACGAACGTAAATCCACTTCTGGATATGTGTTCTTACTAAATAGTGGAGCAATATCGTGGAGTAGTAAAAAGCAGACCTGTATAGCCTTATCCACAATGGAAGCTGAATTTGTGGCCATGTCATCAGCAGTACAAGAAGCAGTATGGCTTAAGAGATTCTTAAGTCACTTGGGTTTCATTGAAATTACGACTAACTCAGTGTTAGTGAATTGCGATAGTCAAGCTGCTATTGCATTCACAAATGATCCCAAGTATCATTCTAAGACAAAACACATCGATACAAAATACAATTTTGTGAGAGATAAAGTTGCACAGAAAGAAGTGAATGTGCAATATATATCTACGCGTGATATGGTTGCAGATCCTTTTACAAAGCCCATACTTAGAGACGTTTTTTATGGCCATGTTAAATCTCTAGGCTTGCGTAGAATTTAATTTCACATGACATGAAAATTGTATTACTGATTTACTTTGGTTATGAAATAAAATTTAGTATTTTTTTCAAATTTTTCATACATAGAATGTTTAGTACATTAAACAAGAAGTATGTTTGACAGTAGATTGACCTTTTCACATAGGTAATCACTTTTATGACTTAGTGTCGAATAAAAATGAGATATTTTAAGCAATATTGTTGTTAATTGATAACAACACTATGAGAGCATATGCTTAACCTAGATATCACCTTGATAAAGAATCAAGATGAGATTATATTTATAATCGAAGGTGAATAGATCTCACTATTCACCTAACTGTCTATAAGCCAGATGGAAGTCCTGCAGTCATAAGTTGATAAAGTAGTGTTGTGGACTCAAGTTAGATATTAAGTATATCTGAACTATCATCACTGACAGTATAAATTGAGACATACACTCCAATGAGAATGGAGAATAATACTGTAACTTGTGTTTCATACCACATGTGCTATAAACGACCTAAATGGGTAACATAAGTTAAATCTCTATTTCTTAATAATGTGAGACCCATGAGGCTAAGAAGTCTTACAAGTACCCTTATGATCTTTGACTAAAATCTTGAAGTTTCTCTACGATTTAGCTATCTTGGAAAGTTACCAGTGGTCATGAAAGATTCGATCTAATGGGACTTATCTAGAGAGCAATCGTTTTGGGATGGAAATTTTTGAGGAAAAGAGAAGATTATTTTAAGTATCACATCATATTTTATTCACCGGTCGACCAATTGTATTTTTGTAATATAATTGTGAATACAAAAGGTAATATTTTAAAAAGATATTTGAAATTACAAATGTGACTAAATGATCTAGGGAACTACCTCATACACTCTACATAAACACACAATTGAGTTACCTTACATACTTAACCGTTGTAAAGTAACAAGCTCTCGAATTGAAAGTATGATGGTCGCACGACCTATTTTCTTGTATGAATTAGATACTGATGAAAGAGAATATGTTTCTCCATGATTGATAAGTGAGAGAATTCATCGTTCAAAAGGGAACAATGTAAAAGGTACGCCCATGATGGGTAACCCATTATGTGCGAGTGGGAGATGAAAGGGCAACTGCTTGATATTAGTTATTGGAACTACCAAATGGCAGTTCCATCCTATATCTGGGAAGATTTTCCTTTGTGGGAAACTAACTTGAAAAAGAACATAAGTGAGAAAAAGACAGAGAGAATAAGAGAACAAAATTTTCTCTCAAAGAAAACTCTCAGTATCACTCTCAATTCTCAATTCATCATACAATCTAAGAGGAAAAGGATCTAGGTTGTGAACAGTAAAGCGAGTCCGTTCGGTGATTGACTTTCGACGATCGATACTTTGCATTTCGGGTTTCTCGTGATTTTCGCTGCGTATCTACAAGAGGTAAGTCCGCTTTTATGAAACCCAACAACTATTATATACTTCTATTTTAAAAGCAAGTTTAAATTTTGTAATACTTTAATATTTGTATATTTCAAGTAACTATACTCAAAATATATAATTTTTGGATAAAAAATAAGTGCTGTTTATTATTTTTTATTTTTTTAAAAGAAAATAGACTATTCATGGAAAAAAAACTATAGTAACATTTTTTTTAAATAGTTAAAGTTTGATTAATTTTACAAAAACATATTTTTCACTTTCATTAAATTATGAATATTTTTATTACATTAATGAATTCGCTTCCATTAAATTTTTTTCTCTTGAATTATAGAATGGTGAATCTAGTTTTCGTTTCTTATGTTGTTTATTGGGATGCGTTTAGTTTTGTTTTTACTATTTTGACAAATTCTTTATTTAGTGAACGTTAAAAAATCATTATTTTGAAAAATTCTAAAACTCTTTTGCTATTTTTAAAATTTACCCTTAAAAGAAGTGACTTTTTAAATACCTCATATTACTATCAAAAGCGCATAAAATCAAATAAAAAATTCCCCAATATGATTTTAACCTAGTAGTAGGTCCATAAGGTGTATCCATGCTCTAGAATTAGGGGTTCTAGCTCAATATTTATAAAAATAACAGCCTAAATACTTAGTTGTAGATATAGCATAAAACCCATATTCACATATATAATATTACAAAATTGTCATTAAATTTACGCATGTAATCACTGATTTTCGTTATAATCACTGATTTTATTGATTCATAGTACTAATTAATATTTCGTCCATGTAATCCTAATTTATCTTATAAAGTTATCACTTATTCACATAAATGAGAGGTTTTTTCTATAAGAAAAATGTTATATTTACAAATAATTTTTAAAAATATTAAATTTACAAATATTGAAGAAATTTCAGCTACCCAATTAATTTTCCTTTTAAATTAAGTAGTTCAAACCCCACTCCTATTTTAAATAAAATAAAAAAAATAAATGAAATTGTAGGACCAATTTTTAATCTGCGTCCAAAAATAAGTTTTTATTCAAAAGAAGAATATAAAGAATATATGATCTTTTATTTTAAAATATAATATTTGATATTTCATGCATAAAAATGAAGAGCTTCCACGTAAGCAACAAATTTTAAAGATAGGATGAGTCAGAGGTAGTACGTTGTACTGGAGGTGTTGCGTAGGTGATTTGCTAAGTAGTTGATTAGCAATGTATGTACCTGCACAGGAAAGAAGCAGAGCACCTATGTGGTACCGGTCTAACACCCTCCGATGTTTAAGTCAGAGCTAGTGTGCCAGAGAAAAATTATAGTATAATTAGTTACCTAATGAATGAATTTCTTTTCCTATTTATTGGAGAAGAGGTTGATGACATCATCATGCCACGTGTCACATTGAGATTTGGCCATGTGTTGCTTCTCAATTACGTGTCGCTTGTGGGTTACGTCACATTTCATTTCCCAATCGGATACTTGTGTTCAGTCTCGAGTATGTAGGTTTGTGCTGTAGACTGCGTAGCCATGTCTTGACAGGTGCGTAGACTTTATAACTAGATACTGTGCTTATACAATGTGTCCAGATAATGTGCTTCGGTGATGTACATAGACATTTTTGTCAAGTTTTGAAATTCCACGTGTTATTTAATTTCACCCACAACACATAGAGTGATCTTAGATATTTCAATTACTTACCATATAAATCTATAGAATCGGTCAAAATTATTATATTTTAAGAAAATATCTATGTAAAAAAAGTTTAAATAATATATCTCTAAGATGAAAATTAAATTCTAAAATAATGTGATAGCAATTTTTTTACTATTTCTTTTGTATATATAAAAAATAATTTTATAATTAGTTTTATTTTAGATATTACATTAAATCAACATAAGAGAAATTAGAATATTAAACTTTATGAGATGGAAGTGAGTGTTTAACCACTTTGAGCATAAGCTATACTCACAATGACATTTTTTTTAAAAGAAGGTTGACGTAACTTTATAAATATTAAATTTTAATAATACTAAACATTTAATTTTTGTATTTGTATTTATTTTAAACGATTATTCATATTTTCCGTAAAATAAATCAATGTAATAAAAGATATGGGCTCATAATTACATTACAAAACACATTCATACGCATCATGTCATGTGGGCCCTTCCCCCGTAACGAAAAGCATGGTCGTTACTTATCCTTTCGGCAGGCTTTTTATTTTTTCTTTTTTAAATTATAGATTCATCTCTAAAAATTTAAGTAATTTAGTTCATATAATTTTTAAATTTATTTTTGAAGATTTAATCCTTTTTTTGGGAATTATAATTATTCAAACATGACAACCACGTAACAAATAAAGATGATAATATAACATCAACTGAGATATAAAATAGTATATTTAAATTTTATTAAAATGTAAATATAAATCAAGTCGATCCAGGTATATTCAACCCCATTTATTTATTAATTGACACCACAATATCATCTCTATCTATTACATTCAAATAAAAAGCTTATAATACACGCATTCTACTAACTTCTAATAATAGAAAAGATATTTTATAAATTCTTAACAGGAAATAAAATTCCATAAAAAATGGAAATAAAATTGAAAATTTTAAAATTATATAGATTAGGATGATATAGACCAAAACCATGAAAACTAAATTTATAAATAAACCTTCGATTTTTGTTTATGATCAAAAATTTAATTTTAATTCATTTTTTAATTGGAAAATATCTCATTTGTATATTTTAGAAATTTCACCTGTGTTATTATATTAATTACATGATTATCACGTTTATATAAAATGGTGACACACTACTAAATATTTCTTAGAATATTAAAAAAAAACTTCTAATAATAGTAAATAAATTTTATGACAATAAAAAGAAAATTAAAACTTTTATAATTATATAGACTAGAAAACTAACTGATACTATAAAGATTAAATTTAGGGTTAAATGGAAAATACACTCTTACACTTTAGAGTATTGTTAAATCATACCCTTTATCTTTTTTGTTCTTTTTGTTTTATTTTAAAATTAAAATCTATTAATGTATTTTAAAACAAAAAAAAAATGACATGTGGGAGATTTTTAAAATAAACCATTATGCTAATAAGATGTGAAATCTATAAATCACACTCAAATGTTCAAATTTTTAGTAATTTTTAACGTTTTTGGAACACGTGACATGTATAGAGTATAGATGTGTCTTAGGTTCGTTAAAACTAACTGATAGGAGTCTGTGATTTATAATTTTACCAAAGTATATGATATTTTAAAACGAACAAAAATACTTAGAAGTATGATTTAATAATAACTTAAAGTGGATGAGTGTATTTTGCATTTAATCCTTAAATTTATAATCAAACATTAAAATTTAAAATCGGTTTGGTTATGAGAAAAATATCTCCGTCTGTCTGTTTTGGACATTTCACGTCTTGTCCTTGTGTTCCGGTAAGAAAAACCAGATAACAGCCACGCGCGGTTCAAAAAGCGTGAGGGTGGGGCCCACTTCCGTTTCACAGTTTAAAGTTTTGTTTAGTTCCACACTTGATTGATTGATTTCTCCCAAATTTAACACAACACTTGGCCTTATTACACTGGTTTTCGCCTCAAACTCGGATCTGCTTTTCTTCCACACCATGACGTGGCTTTTCACTATTTTTCCCTAATTATTCGTTAATATTGTTATTTTTATTACTTATTTTTTCCTACCATTTTTTTTATTTACAATTTCAATCATTTAAGTCTTTTTTGTTTTTAGGGTTCAAGCTAAAATCAAATATTAAAAAAAAAATTATCAATGAATTTTTTTTTATCAATTTGATTATACTTTCTGATAAAATGTCAACGCGAATGAATTTCTATAAAGTAAGTTATAACGGTTTAAATTCTAAAACATTCTCATTGATATAAATAAAAGCTAAGTAAATTTATAGAAAACTAAGGAAGAAAAGGAAAACGATAAAGTGGGGTGTAAGAAAATAAGAAAAAAACTTATTTTTTTTAGAATCTTGCCAAGATTTTTTCAAGGCAAAAGGAAAAAAAATTCCAAATTTAGAAACTGAAAAACCTTTCAATTGTTATAAATATACAAATAAAACAACCATAGCAAATTCTTTTCCCTTCAAATGACATAACTAAAACCTTGCCTCAATATATATCTAAATATGGGATAATTTTTTTATATATGTTTTGGAAAATGAAAAAATAAATAAAAAATATTTCCAAAACAAGCAATCTTGCATTAATCACAGAAAATAAAACCCTAAAAGTATGTCATGTAAGAATATATCCCCTAGAATCAATCCTTACCGTCGTTCTCAAAATCCAACGGTTGAGATCTTTCCACCACTCGTGCTTATCATTCCCCTTCCTCACTTCACTGCTCCTTCTTTCTTCGCATTCCTTTCGCTCTCTGTAAAAATGGCTATTCCCATTTCCGATCATCTTTTCTTTCCAGACCCGGTCTGATACTTATATCACTATAATCTAAACACTCATCAATAACGAAAATTAAAATAAAAATCCAAACTTTTTTTTTTGAAGTACAAAGCTATTTCCTTTTCCCTTGTTTGTATTTTTTTTTTCTTCATGTGTTTGATTTGTTTTGAGTTATGTGTTCATAATTCCAAGCCTGGGAATTGATTTTTGGAACTTTTGAAACAAACCCATTTGAATTTTATCGATTTTGAGTTTGTTTTCAGCTCAAAGTTTCAATCTTTACGCACGCGAGTTAATATGGTCACCGATACATATTCGAAATTGGCGACTGATATTTCAATGCGATCGATGCTGAAAAGTAACGATTATGGAGAAGATTTGGGATTGCTGATAAGGCAGCAAAGACAGCATCAGAATCAGCATCATCATCAAGAAGCTGTGAGTGAAAGAGAGAAGGAACTCAATCTTTATCGGAGTGGTTCAGCGCCTCCGACTGTGGAAGGTTCTTTAACAGCTGTAGGGGGAATCTTTAATGCCTCCGAACTGTCGGGATTCAATAAAAGTAGTGGAAAAAGTTTTGTCACTGATGAAGAGCTTCGTGCTGATCCTTCTTATGTTAACTATTACTATTCGAATGTGAATCTGAACCCGAGGCTTCCACCGCCGCTACTTTCAAAGGAGGATTGGCGGTTTGCGCAGCGTTTGCACGGTGGAGGGACCGGTGGTGGGTTGGGAGGAATTGGAGATAGGAGGGAAGGTAGTAGAGGGGGTGGTGGTGATGAAGGTGTGAATGGGAATGGTTCACTTTTCATGTTGCAGCCTGGAGTTGGAGGGAAAGACGATAACAGTGTCGAATCGAGGCTCGTTTCCAGGGATTGGGCAGGTGATGGCTTAATTGGGTTGCCGGGGTTGGGACTTGGAAGTAGGAAGAAGAGTATTGCTGAGATCTTACAGGTGATGGTTTTATAGTTTTGTATGAGTCTTACTTTGTATTGTTATTTCTCTTATATAAAAAAAACAATGTATTGTTATTTCTTGCTCTGTTCTTTGGAGATTGAATTGTTTCGTGTGCCTTGTTTTTAGAAAATTATATATAATTCTTGGAAGTAGCTGTAAATGTAAATGACATTATATTATTTTTTTTTTTTTTTTTGCCTATTTTGATCACTTAAACATCCGCAATTATGTAGCTTTTTTTGGACTAAATTGCATCCTTTAGATTCAGTGTAGTGAGACTGGTTATATCATGTTTTACTGGAGAAAAATTTGGTTAAGTTTTTGCTACATGGTTTAGTTTTTCATTTCAGGATGATTTAAGTAATGGAATGTCCCTTTCCCGACATCCGTCTCGTCCAGCCAGCCGCAATGCATTTGACGACACTCTTGAAACTTCAGAAAACCAATTTGCCTATTTACATCCAGATATGGCCGCAATTGGTGGGAACAAACAAGGTTTATCTGCTGTCCAGGGAGGTGCTTCCATCTCCCATACTTATGCGTCAGCTTTAGGAGGCTCCTTGTCAAGAAGCACAACACCTGATCCTCAACTCATAGCAAGAGCTCCTAGTCCTCGTATTCCTCCAGTTGGTGGGAGGGTATCTAGTTCTGTGGATAAAAGAAGTACTGGCAGTCCAAATGCATTTAATGGTGTTTCACTAAAGACAAATGAGCCTACAGATTTGGTGTCTTCTTTTTCTAACATGAATCTGTCAGCAAATGGTATTCTGGATGATGAGAGCCACTCACGGTCTGATATTCAGCAGGAGATTGATGATCATCATAACTTCTTCAGTCTGCAAAGTGATCATAATGAATCAAAAAGGTATCTAGGTTTAAAGAACTCAGACTCTGGGAAGTTTCATTTACATTCATCTTCTCAACCAGCAAGAGGGTCCCATCCAAATGATGATCAAGCTGAATTTAACAAGGCAGCTGCTTCATCTCATAATTCATATATGAAGGGACCATATAAACAAACACTTCACGGTACAAGAGGTTCACCATCCCACATTCAAAATATCGATAATGCAAATTCCTCATTCTTGAATTATGGTTATAGTGGTTATACTTCTAATCCTCTGGCTTCCTCCATTGCTGGGACCCATCTTGGCAGTGGTAATTTACCACCCCTGTTTGAGAATGCCGCTGCTGCATCAGTAATGGGAATGAATGGGATCGATGCTAGGGCATTAGGTGGATTGGTTTTAGGATCAAACATGTTGGAAACAGCTGCAGACTTTCAAAATAATAACAGGTTGGAAAATCACACTGGAGGGAATGGTATTCAGTTACCTGCTATGGATCCATTATATATTCAATACTTGAGATCAAATGAATATGCTGCTGCACAGGTGGCAGGTATTAATGATCCTTCGTTGGAAGGGGAAAGTTTTATGGGTAATGGATATATGGATTTACTGGGAGCCCAGAAAGCTTATTTGGGGGCATTGCTTTCAGTTTCACCTCCAAATTCGCAATTTGTTCTACCCTACTTTGGTAAATCTGGTGCTCTAAGTCATAACTATTACGGGAATCCAGGTTATGGTCTTGGCATGTCATATCCCGGAAGTCCGTTGGCTGGATCCCTTCTTCCAACCTCTCCCATTGGGTCAGGTAGTTCTATCAACCACATTGGGAAGAACTTGCGCTTCTCTTCGGGAATGAGAAATTTAGCTGGAGGTGTCATTGGAGGTTGGCACTCTGAGGCTGGTAACAACTTGAATGGAAGTTATGCGTCCTCTTTGCTGGATGAGTTCAAAAGCAATAAAAGCAGATGTTTTGAACTTTCAGAAATTGCTAGTCATGTTGTTGAGTTTAGGTATTTGCTGAGGGTAGTTTACACTTTTATGCTATTACTTTATCTAGTCTTCCATATTGTAAAATGTTTTTTTCATCTTCCTTCTAAACAGCTCTGATCAGTATGGAAGTCGATTCATTCAACAGAAACTTGAAACTGCCTCCGTTGAAGAGAAAGACATGGTTTTCCATGAAATTATGCCACAAGCTCTATCTTTAATGACTGATGTTTTTGGTAATTATGTCGTTCAGAAGGTATTGTTATGCATTTCACTTTCTGTAGACTTGCTTTTCTGATTTCTATACTTCTGTTGAGCATAAGAGTTTTGATCATCATGAAATGAATAAGAAGCAACTATTAATTAGTGTTGGATTTACTTGTGAGCATGGGGTTGTTTAAATATCTGTCTGCATCCAGTTTTTCGAACATGGAACTGCATCACAAATAAGGGAACTAGCTGATCAACTCAATGGACATGTGCTTGCACTCAGCCTTCAAATGTATGGCTGTCGAGTGATTCAGAAGGTATGTATCGTTGCCCGTTCTTTTCTTTTTCTTTTTTTCGAAATCTCCAGTTTCTTTTGACATAAAATTTTCCCTTTCACCTTTTGGAATGTTCCTGGCTGTTCTCTTATACAAACTTGTGTTAAAGATTATAATGCATTTTTTTAGGAAATTAAAATTGTTAGTCCTGCCACTGGACACAAAGGCTGTTATGTAAAATTGAATATATTTGTTTTTCATTTATAAATGAAAACAAGTATAAATCCTTTATAGTATTTTTTTTTTCCTTCCATTTTTGCACTGTAACTGTACTTTTGTTTTGTAAACATTGTTTCAGGCAATCGAGGTGGTTGATCTTGACCAGCAGACTCAAATGGTTACAGAATTAGATGGTCATATCATGCGTTGCGTTCGTGACCAAAATGGGAACCATGTAGTACAGAAGTGTATTGAATGCATACCTGAAGATGCCATTCAATTCATTGTTTCAACATTTTATGATCAAGTTGTGACACTGTCTACTCATCCATACGGTTGTCGTGTTATACAGGTAAGGAAGTTTTTTATTTCTCTACCGATCCTCATTATTGACAAATGAAATTGTGTCAATATATGAAACTTTTTACATTTTATTATTTATGTTGGATTGGATAATTCGAAGATGAATTAATAATCATTTCTGCAATGCTCAAAAGTTACAATATTTTTTCTCAGAGAGTCCTTGAGCATTGCCATGATGCTAAAACACAGCAGATAATGATGGATGAGATTCTGCAGTCCGTATGCATGTTGGCTCAAGACCAATATGGGAATTATGTTGTGCAGGTTTGTCAATAATTAAGGCACCATTTTTCGTACCAAACATTTTTGTAACTATTCTTTAGGTTTGATTATAAAGTGTTGGCGCATACTTGTAATTTGGTGGCAATTCGGGGCTTTTTGGGTATAGGGGTATAAGGTTTCTTTGGTTTTTTTGTGGCTTTTGGTCTGATTGTCATGCTATTGTATTTTTATTTCTTTATGTTTATCTTTTATATCAATGAAATAACCTTTTGAGGTTCTTCTTTAAAAAAAAATCAGGTACCATTTTTCCATTAGTTAAAGGCACTATCTGCCTTCAGAAGATAATCAGTTTGGTACAATACATACAACAGAATGTTCACATATTTTATCTAATTAATTATTTATGCATGAATAAATACTTCCGAGTGTCAATTTTGTTTTTCGTTTTCCTTATTTATATAATCATTTTCATTGACGCTAAAGCACCTTAATTTACTAACTTGTCAAATAATTCAAACTTTTTCCTCGTCCAATACCATGTATAGAGTATTTTAACTAGTTGCCCTTGATCTTACAGCATGTCCTGGAGCATGGAAAGCAACATGAACGCTCTTCTATAATAAAGAAATTGACAGGGCAGATAGTTCAAATGAGCCAACAGAAGTTTGCCTCCAATGTGATTGAAAAATGTCTTACTTTCGGAACTTCTTCTGAACGCCAGGCCCTTGTGACTGAGATGCTTGGTACCACTGATGAAAATGAGCCCCTTCAGGTTTTTTTCACCATCCTCCTGCATTTTCTCATTATATAGTGAAGTCTCCCCACCTCCTCCCCCTCTCAAATTAAATAAAATAAAGTCAAATGTTTATAACAGAGAATAAAAAATCTATAATGGATGTTATTAGTATGTAACATACAGTTTTTCTTCAGAGACTGTAATAGAGATCTACATTCATCCTCAACACATATGCAGCTATGCTATTGCCTCTAATTTTTGAAATAGGCGTTTGTTTCTTCCTTCCCTTGCTGACTTTTTGTTGAGGGCATACGCTTTCCTTACATATGTGATTTTTTAATTTTTTGTTTTCTACTCAATCATCTTGTAGATTCTACAAATCTTTCCGTTTTGTTCGAAATGTACAGCCAAATTGTTACATATGTTATCTGTAAAAAAATAATAATTAATTTTGGTGTCTCTCCTGGTATAAGATTCATGTTAACAATTGTAATATATTTTAGAGTTTGGTTTGAATTGTCTCCTTCCTATTGAACAGAGCTTTAACTTAAAATATCTTATTTATTTTTCAAAGAACATTGTTTTGTTGAAGGGCAATAGAATTGTACAAATGTTTGTTTTCCATTCTCTGTGCCTCCATTTAGATGAAGTTTGTTTTCTTATGGTAAAAAGATGAATATTGTAAGATGCAAAAACTTCTAATTGTATTATCTTTCTTTTGTAACTCTTCCATTTACCACATGCTACAAAGTGGGCTGTGGCGGTTATGGCTGGTTGTGCATGCCTTTTGACCTACTATTGTGGTTTGAGTTTAAATTGTTTTTATTTTTGTTCATCTTTCTTGGTTTGATACGGCTTCGTCGCCTTGCTCAATCTAGGTTATGATGAAGGATCAGTTCGCAAACTATGTTGTACAGAAAGTGCTGGAAACTTGTGATGACCAGCAACTTGAACTAATTCTTAATAGAATAAAAGTTCATCTAAATGCTCTGAAGAAGTATACCTACGGAAAGCATATAGTCGCCCGTGTGGAAAAACTTGTCGCTGCTGGAGGTACTCCACTGTTTCTCTACCTACAATTATTTTGCTCTCTTTGTTTGCTCTTGTAGAGGGTAGAGCACCCTTGGCTTCGACTTCTAAAATTCTTGATGGATTTTTCTTCATTTTGTATCATTCCCAGATTTTGGTGCATGTGCCAGTGTTTGTGATCATACTTAATAGTAAGATTTTAAAGAAATAGAATACTGAAGAGTGATGAATAAAATAAGAGGGATAATCTAAGAAAGTTAAAAAAAAAAAAAGCAAAGGGGGAGGGGGAGGGGAAACTATTACTTTAAATTAATTATTTTTTGATAAGAATTACCTTAAATTATTTATGCCTGTCATCTCATAACCTTCTTAAAATTAAAGTTCTTAACCAATATATCATATCAATACCAAAACACAAGTGTCACGGAAACTATTACCTTAAATTATATATCGTGTTTCCTTACGTTTTCCATGGTCAAATGTTTAATCTCTCCTATCATTTGGAGTAGTTACATCACTTTATCAAAACTTGAAGATTTTGAAAACCTTGACGGCTGCGACTGGTCATCATTATATTGTATATGTTGGTCATTGTATGAATTGGTAGTCCAAGTGACTAAAATGACCTAAAAATTTGTGTGGCAGAGAGGAGGATTAGCATTCTGACTCCAAAGCCAGCAGCAGCAGCAGCCCTGATGGCTTAGGAAAACCGGGAAGTTGTACAGCTAACTGAGGGTAGCACAAGCGCCGTCTCTCTTTCTGCTTCCTTATAATGTCTAGTAATAGCTGTATCTATTTGATTCAGATAGAAGCTGACTGAAAATAAAAATGGTTGGCTGTACATTTATAATCTGAGAAGAGTTATACCAAAAGAGAAGGTAGTATGAGAGGGTCAGATGAATACAACTGATGCCCCTACAAAAGAAGATAAAAGTAAAAAAGAAGTTTGAGTTTGTGTTTTTAAGGGTGTAAAAAGGGGAGGAAGAGTTAGTAAATGTTTAATGATATATCATATCATGGTTTGTACAAATATTAGCAGCAGGTGGAGTTTGTTTTCTTTTAGGAAGTCAAGGATTTCTTCTGATGTATGAGATTTTGTTTCTTCTATGTTATTTCAACTTTTCTTTGCCTTACTAATCTGCTTTATTTTATTTTATTTTTTCTTGCAAAATTGCTGAATCAAATCTTGCCCAGGGATGAAAAACCAAAGATTTAGGTCCGGTTTGATTACTAATTTATTTCATGCTTTTGGTTCTTTTTTTTAATTTTTGAAAAAAAAAAACAAAGAAATCTTGGTTTTTTGGTTTTTCAAATTATATTGGTTTTAAGTTTTTTGAACTTAAAAAGGGACAAATCGTAATGTTATCAAACATTTCTGTTTTTCAAAAAGTAAAAGTAAAAACAATAAATTGAAAACGAAATGATCATCAAACGGGTCATATTTATTTCATTTACTTTCTGCTGCACAAGGTTGTACTTGTATGAGTACTATTTTCTAAGAACTGTTTAATATCCTTTTAATAAGTGTAATGTTATAAGTCCGATTTGAGCGCCGTTTTCGTCTATGTTTATAAAATTCAATCATTAACAATATTTTAGAGATCTAAGTCAACTAACACTTATTTTAATAATATTGGAGATATTACCAACGTATAAATTACGAGTTATCAAATACTCCTAAACTTATAAGCATATTGAGATTGATTATAATTACATTCATGAGAAGGTTGTTCGCAAACTCTCAAACATAAAGCTACAAACGAGCATCTTACTAATGTTTTTTTTACAAAATCACTATACGTGGATTGGTTTGAAGATCTTTGTTCCAAACTCATGGTCTCTTTTAGAGTTGCATAAGTTTGGGGTACAAGACTAATATATTAATTATGGTATTATTTTATTATAATATATATGTTAGCTTTTATAGTAGAGTGGTGAACAAGTATGGTATTAGAATGGTCAACTAATATATAATATATACTTGTACAATACTATCTGTTCAATAAATTAAGAATAATGTTCAAGCTCACTTCTTTAAGTGAAAATACATTGATAGAAAAGAACAATACACCTATCAAATATTTCACAATCCACTTTGAAACACAAAGTTACAAAACATGAAAAAAAAAAAAAAAATATATTTTTTTCACATGTGATTTTGCTTCCACAAAATCCCCCCCACCTAAAAAAAACAAAAAAATATATATAGAGGGAAAACCGCAGAGTCCTGAAGAACGGAGTCATAATATTTGAAAAAGTGTTTTAGAAAACTCCTCTATTGATTGCATCTTCATTGGCATTACCCAAAGCAGCATCGGTCAAGTAAGTCTCAGCCAATTGCACCCTCTTAACATTCTCTTGCTCTTGAACCAACATGTTTCCATACTCAAGCAGCTTCTCAAGTGTCATCTTTGGCTGCTCAAATGTTGGTGGCCCTTCTTTTGAGTTCACAAGCCTCTTCCCTATTCCTTCTATTCCAACTCCAGCTATCCACTTCCTTACTTCATCATCATATACTCTTGCCCTCAGTGCTCCAAAGAAATCTGTTTTTATAAAAAACACACAAACAAAATCAACACAACATCAAAATGTTCTTCTTTTTCCTCTTTTTTTTTTTCTTTCAAAACTCACCGATGGACTGCCCGGGGAATTCGTCGACCAGCTTGACGATATCCAAATCGGCGATTTTGTCGGTCCTGAAGATCCCTGTGCAAACACCGATCCGATCTTCCCGAGTAGGCGCCCAGTAGAATTTCTCCATACGACCGTCACGGATGAGGGGGGCATACAATGTGGAGAAGTCGTTACCGGTGACGATGATCGGCACTCGGAAGTTATCCTCTTTGTTGTACATGCCGGGAAGCTGGACATTGGTGGGGTTATCAGCAATGTTCATCAGGGTGGCGTTCACCATCTGGTTGTTGACAGTGTATTGAGTTGTTCCACCAAGACGACCGGCTCCCGCGTCGAGATCATTAATGAAGAGGCATGCCATCTTCCCCTTTTTGATGATGTCGGACGCTTCACGGTACCTCTGTCTGATCAACTTAGCCGGCTCTCCAGCGTTTCCGCTTTCCAATTCTCCAGCACTCATCATGATAGGGCTATAAGACAAAGTTTTTAAGTGTTAGTTTGAGAACAATTTGTAAGATAGAAATTGGGAAATTGAAATGAACCGACTTGATTCCCATCTTGGCAAATACAAGCTCACATTGGAAAGATTTTCCTTGGCCTTTACCTCCCCAGATACCCAAAATGAGAGGAACCTGACAAAAATCATGAAGAAGGAATTCTTTCCATGAGTTTTAGTTCAGTCACAAAATGAAAACAGATTGGTAAGAAATCAAAAGAATGAACCTTGATGTTAGGAAGAGTCATGAAGTTCTTTGAGATGTGAACAACCAGTTTGTCCAAGAAAGCACGAGCAATGTAAAAACCATCCATGCTGTTATCCAAATTATACCTATGGACAACAACATGGTCATTATAAACGATATGACCGAAATCTCTCTTTTCGTATCTTCATTAGTATAAAGCCTTTTTAATCTCGAGATTTTAAAAAACAATGAAATTGAAGACTTACTGTTTAAGTCCAGCACTGATGTAATCATATGAGCTGAGGACAGCATTGTGAGTTCCAGTATGCATGGGAGCTTGGAAGAGAGAGTCGACCATTCCCTTTCCTCGGGTGATGTCTTGTTGGTCGTCGGACATGTCGTAAGCGAGACCCCTCCATCTGTCCTTGTCTGTCTGCTTCTTTTCATCAATATCCTTAACCGGCTTCTTTTCATCAATCTTCGCAACCGGCTTCTTTTCATCACTCTCTTTAACCTGTTTCTTTTCATCACTCTCTGCAATTGCCACCACCTTGAAGCTCCCTGAGGAGGAAGCTCTGGAGTTTAAGATTCTGTAGTTTATCACTTTCTTCAAGCTGCTGCCAAAAAAGGCTGAGCTTGGAACTGAAGTTGCAGAACCAGACCCATTTAAGCTCAGCTGGACAAAAAGATAAAAGAAAAATGGAAAGAAACAATTTGAAACCAACTATTAGAGACTCTAAAGAAGGAAAAAAAAAAAATACATTAGTATAACGCTGATTTAACATGATATCATGAGTTCAACTTATGTAATTTAATACTATTTCGTATCAATAGTCAACATATTTATCGTTTGTTAATATTTAAACTCTAAACTACATTTTTAGTACCTGAGTTTTTAGCCTCGTGTCCATTTGGTCCCTGAATTTTTATTTTGTGTCTAGTTGATCCCGAGTTATTATAAATAGGTCAGTTTGGTCTAAGGGTGTTCATTTTCCCCGCGGGGACCCGCCTCGATAGTGACAGGGAATCCCCATTCCTAACGGGGATGAGGACGAAAAATTCCCGTTCGAGTTTCGGGGACGGGGACGGGAATGCGGTCCCCGATAAAATCCCCGAAAATAAATAAATATATATATATATATATATAATTTATTTTAAAATATTTTTATATAAGCCCAATCTTTATTATAGTCCAACTCTTCTACTATTTTTATTTTTACATGTGTTTGAAAAAGTGTTTTTATTTTTAATTTTTAAAACTGTTATTAAAACAGTATTAAAAATAAAGTTAAAAAAAAAAAATTCAAATCTGTATTATAAAACTTTTTTTAAAACTGTTTTATTAAACAATTTTCAAAACTGTTTTATTAAACATTTTTCAAAATTGTTTTAAAACAAAACTGTTTTAATAAAAAGTTTTTATTAAAACTTTTTAAATATTTTTTTTCTTTTTTTCTATTGATTTTTTTTTGTTATTGTAATTTGTTGTATTTTTATTTTGTCTTAGGTGAAAACTAGAAAATATCGATTGTATCGGAATTTTGTCAATTGAATAGGTATTTTATTAAAAAGTTAAACGGGGAAAATTCCCAGCTAAAATCCCCGTTCCCCGTGATTTCTCCGCGGGGAATCCCCGTCCCCGACCTCTTTGAATGGGGAATTTACCAGGGATGGGGAGGGGGAATGGGAGCGGGACGGGGAATGCATTCCCCGTCCCCGCCCCGCCCCGCCCCGTGAACACTCCTAGTTTGGTCCATACCGTTAGTTTTTCATCCATTATACTAACGGAAAGCAGACTTTTAAATTTTATTTTTTTTTATCATTTTATTAATGTTTACATGACAGAAAATAACATATTTAATTATATTTTAATGATGGTATATCATACATGTCATGTTAGCTTTAATAAAATGTTAAAATAAAAAAGTTAAAACAGTTAGCATTCCATTAGTATATTGGATAGAAAACTGACGGTATTGACCCATTTATGATAATTTGGGGACCGAGTAGTCATAAAATGAAAACTCATAAACCAAATGAACATGAGGTTGAAAACTCAAGGACTAAAAGAGTACTTAACCCATATTTAAATTTACGTATGAAAGGAAGTGTTTGAGAATATATTGAAAAGATTTATCTTAACTTAACATTTTAAACTTTTAAGTTCAGTGATGACTTAAACTATCGACAGTCTAGAAGTACTTACCGGTGCTCTGTTGACTACGCCGACGGTGGAGAGTGAGGCAGCCATCGGTTTTCTGATGTGAATGAAAACACAGTCAGGATGATCTTACGAGGATGGAAAGAATGAGGAGTGTGGAGGACTTTATAGAACTAACAATGCTTTTGAGTCCATAAAAAAAAAAAGATATCCAAAGCCATGAGTTGCAGAATTACGTAAAGGCCACACAATCAAGATTGGCTGAAAGACACGTGGCAAATGAAGAGAGATTGAAACTCTCAGTGGTTGGCTTTGAACCAATATCCTTCTATAAAAATTATGATAGTTTCATTATCATACGCCATAGAGCTCAAGGATTGGTCTAAAACACACAACATTGAATTATTTACTTTTCAGTGGTCGAAACCAAGTTCTGAAAAGGGCCAAAAAAAAAAATGTTGAATAGACTAAAATAGTTTTTAAAATTTGAAATAAAACATGTCATATTCATCTCTTATTAGGCAAGATAGGATTCAAGAAAAGATATATAAATAAAAAAAATTAAGTTTTGTCTTAGGTATAACAACTCTTAAGCTTTTGTCAACACGAGCATAGTTCAAATGGTTAGATATCTGCTATCTTCTCATAAGATCGAAAGTTCGAGCCTCTCTTCCCCAATTTGATGTAAGATCAAAACAAAAAAAGGCCTCTTAAGCTTTTAGGTTACGTGGTATTAGAGGTCTTGAGTTCAAACTTGTACATATTGTCATTTCCTTCTCTATTGTTAATATATTTTACGTGATTGAGACTCGTGCAAGTATATAAACCTACACATAAGAGAATGTGTTGAGAACATAAAAAAGATTAAATTTCTATTAATCTAATCGTTCAAAATTTTTAGTCTAGTATTGATTTAACAACAATAATATTTAAGTGGAATCATTTTGTTAAGGGAGGAAATGTTATGTTATGGGGATTGGTTGTGGCATATGTTCCTAACAAATATATGCAAGTTAACTCATATATTTGATTGGTTATGCTATTGAAAGAAAACCACTCTAAGTTAAAGATGACTGAGATTCTAATCAGTGATGGAAAGGGGCAGAGCATAACAACCATATTAATGTTTTTTTCACATAAATTTTTTTTTATAAGTTTTATTTTTTCTGCCTTATTTTTTGTAATGTATATTTATTCAAGTTCATGTCCTATAAAATATTTTCTCTTTTGATAAGAGTAATATTTTTTTATTATTAAATTTGATTATCAAAATATATTTCAATTGGTTAGATATCAGTATTCGTTCTTTTATGGTAGAATGTAATTTGAACCCCTCTTTGATGTAATATTTATATAAAAAACACTACAAAAAAAAATCAAAATGCGACGAACCATTTGCGACTAAGAAAAAGTTGTAGTTTTTTTGTGATCATTTGGTCACTTTTTTTGAAGGTTGACTCAAAGTGACCATGGTCACTTTTTTTGCGACCAGATTGCGACCAAAATTAGAAGTAGTCATAAAAAATGACGCGAAAGAAGCGACCATTTGGTCACCTGAAAAAACGACCAAGTGGTCGTATTTTTGTGACTTAAAATATGACTTGGTAGCAAAAAAAAGGCGCGTAATTATGGCGTGAAATAAGCGACCATTTGGTCACATAAAAAAAGACCAAGTGGTCGCATTTTTGTGACTTAAAATATACTTTGGTAGCAAAAAAAAGGCGCGTAATTTTGGTGGGAAGAAAGCTACCATTTGGTCGCCTTTGGAAGTGACCATCTGGTCGCATTTTTGAGACTAGAAATATATTTTGGTAGCAAAAAAAAGGCGCGTAATTTGGCGGGAAGAAAGCTACCAAGTAGTCGCCTTTGGAAGTGACCATCTGGTCGCATTTATTGTGACCAAAGGTGACCACTTGGTAGTAAAAAAAGGCGGGAAATTTTGGTTGGAGAAATACGACCAGATGGTAGTAATTTTGCGACCATTGGGTCGCAATTAAGCAGAGAAATGCATTATAAAATCTCCTCCTCCCATTGTTTGTAAAGATAAGAAAAAAGAAAAATGAGAGAGTGGATGTATATTTGTTTGATAAACGGTTATTTGAGCGATGAGTTCATGGTCGGGGTTGAACGGTTTGTTGAGTTTTGCAAGACAACTGTCTATTACGCGAATTATGGTGAAAAGCTATGATGTCCGTGAAGAAAATGCGACAATAGGAGAATCATACCAGTTCCAGATTTGAAGGTTCATCTTTATAGTCGGGGATTT
This sequence comes from Gynostemma pentaphyllum, assembly GCA_028015215.1. NCBI lineage: Eukaryota > Viridiplantae > Streptophyta > Magnoliopsida > Cucurbitales > Cucurbitaceae > Gynostemma > Gynostemma pentaphyllum. Next base: position 39,276,589 of record CM051352.1, on the reverse strand, counting down.
GTGGAGAATTATTATCACTGGGTGTATCATGGGGAGACAAGGGAAATGTTCGACGCTGCAGTACAGGAAGTGAGACAGTACGAGGGTAGGAGCTCGAATGCGGACGTTGTCGTCGAAGAACCCAATGAAATACAACAGTATAGTTAGATGCAACAAATGATACGTGATGGTGTGGGATATGGGGGCGGAAATGAAAGTTATCGCAAAAGTTTGAACGTAGACGACGAAAGAGAAGGGATTGTTGAAGAAGAAATGAATCCGGAAGCACGTAAGTTGCATGATCTGCTGAAGACAGCGAGCCGACTGTTGTACGAAGGTTGTCAGGTTAGTCAACTTACTGCTACTACAGAACTTTTAAATATAAAAGCACAGTATAACTTACCTGCTAGAGGATTTGATTCGGTTGCATCGTGGTTTCGTTGATGCGCTCCACAAGAAAACCTAATGCCGCAAAGTTTGTACGACACGAAAAAGCTAGTGGAGGGACTCGGGTTACCCGTAGAGAAGATAGATTCGTGTCGAAACGGATGCATGATCTACTGGGATGTGGATGCGGATCTGCATCACTGCAAATTCTGTTTTCTTCCAAGATATAAACAGGGGAAATGCAGGATGATTCCGTACGCCCACATGTTCTATTTACCGCTGACCCCACGTCTGCAACGGTTGTATGCATCGGATGTCACAGCTTCACACATGAGATGACATCACGAGCATGCACAGGATGAAGGTGTTATGCGATATCCCTCAGACGCTGCGGCTTGGAAGCATTTAAATAATTGTCATTCTGATTTTGCATAAGATCCGAGAAACATGAGATTGGGCTTATGCACAGATGGCTTTAACCCGTTCGAAGCATTCGGGGCGCAATATTCAATTTGGCCGGTGATGGTAACCCCGTATAACTTTCCACCCTCGATGTGTATGAGAGACCCGGTGATTTTTCTCACAGTGATCGTACCTGGCCCGAAAAGTCCAAAACAGAAACTGGATGTGTATTTGCAACCACTTATCGCAGAGTTGAAGCGGTTGTGGACAGATGGTGTCATGACGTACGACATCTCGAAGAAACAAAATTTCTTGTTGCGCGCGGCGTTAATCTGGACGATCAGTGACTTCCCTGTGTATTCAATGTTGTCAGGTATGTTGCGTTCACGTTCATTATTTCTTGAATATGAGTTTTGTTATTGTTTTGCTTAGCGTTCATTAGTTAATAATCGTAAATATTGATCCTCATCCTCTATTAAAGGATGGAGTACGACCGGTAAATATGCATGTCCACATTGCATGCTAGACACAGATGCGTTTTACCTCAGAAACGGTCGGAAAACCTGTTGGTTTGATTGCCACCGTCGATTTCTGCCGTTGAATCACGCGTTCCGTGCAAACAGTACTGACTGGAAGAAGGGTCGGCGAGTAAGAAAGGAAACCCCCCGATAATGTACAGTGGAAGGCAGATTCTGCACGGTATAGATGCTATAGGGATGCGAAAGATTACAGTGGAAGGTGGAGAGCTTGCAAACTATGCGGCTGGAAAAAACACGGGTTGGAAGAGACGGAGTATTTTTTGGGATCTATCGTATTGGGAAGATCTACTTGTCAGACACAACCTGGATGTAATGCATATCGAGAAGAACTTCTTTGACAACATTTTCAATACGGTTTTGAACGTTCCTGGCAAAACAAAGGACAATCTGAAGGCACGTTACGATATATGGGAGATATGTAACCGTCCTGAGTTAGAGCCTGACAACAATGATAATTACGCAAAAGCAAAGTACATTTTGACGATGAATGAAAAGAAAACACTATTTGAGTGGATCAAATCCATCAAATTCCCTGACGAATACGTTTCGAATCTGAGTTGGTGTATAGACAGTAAAAAACATGTCATGTTCGGGATGAAAAGCCACGACTGTCATGTGTTCATGCAACGATTGATGCTCGTCGCGTTCAGACCGTTCCTAGAGAACAAACATTGGGAGCCGCTTGCCCAGTTGAGTGTTTTTTTCAGGGACTTGACGTGTACAGAGCTGACTGAAGCTACTGCCGCTTCAATGAGTTCGGAGATCGCTGTTATTATCTGTAAGTTGGAGCGAATGTTCCCACCTGGCTTTTTTGACTCAATGAAGCATCTTCCAGTGCATCTTTTATATGAGGCATTCTTAGGGGGTCCGGTCCATTATCGCTGGATGTACCCATTTGAAAGGTTAGCACACTTACTTTCTATATAGTTCAAGTTTTTTTAATGTTAAACTTATAAGAGGTTTACTTAATTATTTGTACCCACAGGTACTTACGTCGATTGAAAAAGACGGTCGGAAATAAAGCAAGAGTCGAAGGATCTATCTGTAGTGCGTACCTGACGCAAGAGACTACCACGTTTTGTTCATACTACTTTGATCAACACATTGCTGAGCAGTTTCATCCAGCGACACGAAACGTTGTCGAAAGTTTACTTGAAGGTGTTGACGTAAATGATCTGCCCATATTTACTGAACCTGGCATGACAGTTGGAAGATCAGTTGTAACAGCCCCAAAATCCCAAATCATGGAATTTAAATCATACAAGAACGGAAGCAATAAATTCAAAGAAATCTCATATTTATTCCGACTAATAAATAAATAGTTCTTGGTTCGATCGAACTTATTTCAAATACCAAAACTCAAAGCATAGTTTCAAAAACATAATTCAAAACAATTGAAACTCAATAAAATATTTAAAATTCAAATAAATTCATGAACAACCCAACTAGACTCTCCTAGAAGGAATAACAATTTCGCCGGCGGTGTAAATCCTTCCCAACTGAACCACTGGTCACGAAGCATCGTCAGTTGCCAGCTTTCTTCTTCTTTTTACCTAAAAAAAAAATTAGTGTAGCATCATGAGGCTACGCCCAATGAGTAGAAATGTTTAAAGAAAAGTAATGCCATTGAGATGCTTTTCTAAATCCTTTAAGTCCATATCGATCTCACATCACCCAACATGATCTCTCAACTTAAAAGTTATTACTTTTACCCAATGCCTTAACTCAACTAATGTTCGTGAACAAAAGTGAGTTTCCTCCCCAAAAGCATTGAATTCGTATTTCTACAATTCAATCTTTTGAGGTATTCTTCTTATGTATCCTCAAACACATAAGCGAACCTACATTGTATATTCTTTCCCATTGATCAAATGGAATGAACCTGCCCCACTAAGTGACATTATGTTGTGCACAGCTATAACTATCCACTTAATGGCATATTCTTCACTAAGTATGGCCCTACTTAGTGCGAACCTCCAACCATATTGTTTAAGGCACCAAAACAATATGATTTAACTACAAGCATCACTACCAGAATACTTGACAAGCCTAAGTCCGGTTTCTAGCTTAGAAATAACGTTTTTACCCAAAACCGACTTTTAATGAGGCTTAACTTGAAATTTTTAATTTCTGGAAATTAGGTTCTTTCCTAACCTTAAGATGATCAAAAATCACCCAAAATCTCAAGATAAACTCATAAATCGATCACCCAAAGAAAAATCCACTAAAAAGGGTAAAACTAGCCTAACTAGTGTAGTTTTACTCTAATTTTGGGCACTAGGATGAACTTAAATTTCTAGATAAAATTCAGCGGCATAACGCCTATTTTATCACTCCCAAAAACATATAATAATACCTTCAAAAGATAAACAACTCAACCAGAACAAAATCCACAATTCAAGAAAAGACCCTAGGCTAAAATTTCTCCTACTTGGCACTAAACATGGCACTTTTCTCATTAAAAACAGCAAGCTTTAGGGGCTTTTAAACCCACATAAAATGACCTTAAACATCATAAAAAATAGTCCATGTTACTTCCAAAATTAATTGCATCAAATAAAGAGGCAAATACAATGCATTGATATGTCTTATTTCCAAATTTCTGCACTTTTTAGCCAAATTTCTGCAACTTTTTAGCCAAATTTCTGCAACTTTTAAAACAGCCCAAAACCTCTTTAAATATTCTTAGAACATCATCTTTACACCCAAGACTTATAGTAATAATCTTATAAAAGAAAAGGAAAGCAAAACATGATATGTAATTAACCTTAAACACATCTACTCACCTTTAATCAATGAAATATCAAGGTTTTGCTCTTTTATTTCCAAGAACGTTCACCACCTGATACATCATAAATACCTCTTAAAACCCACTAAAATTACTAACAAAAAATATAAAAGAGGAACTACTACCAACGGGTGACCCATCCGCAGAACACGGCACAAAGCAGCCCCCTATTGGGGCCGCTTTTGCACGGCAGCAGCAGCCCATAAGGGCTGCTGCTGCTGCTTCATTGAAGCGGCGCGGCGGCTCCGTTAAGGTTCTTTTCCGGGTTCGTTTGGCTAGGTCTTTGATCAACGACAAGGTTTTTCATGATGGATCAAAATTAGGGTTTTTAGGGTTTGTGGGAAAGTTGAAAGGAGAAGAAGATTGATGATGGAAAATATGAATTCATTAGGTTTTAATGAAAACTCATAAAAAGAACATCAATTTCAGAAATTGAAAGAGGAATCCACATTACCTTTGATCCAAAATTGAAGAGAAAGTTCTTCAATTTTCCACCAATCTTCCTCCAAGAAAGAACTATCTTCCCACCACACCTAATCCAAGCAAAAAGATTCAAGTTTTTAATCTTGAATCACCCATCAATTAATGGTTAAGACAAGGAAGAGGAAGAAGAAGAAGTTTACCTTTTTTTTTTCTTCCTTCTCTGTCTTTCACGTCTATGAGGAGTTTTTTCACGTTCTGTCTTCCTTTTTTTTTTTTTTTTTTTTTTGATAAAAAGCCTTATCTTTCTCTTTTTCCTTTAAGACCAAAAGAATAAATATAAAATAATTAAATTCCCAAATAATTAAGAATTTAATTATTAAATATAATTACTTGAATCCTCTAAATTAAATATTAAAATGAACAATATTTAATTTGAAGAGAAAAACTTACCGAGAAATATGGGTCGTTACATCAGTGCGTAGGCCGTTGACCGATTCTGAGTATCACGTAATGCAGAGCTACGTGTTATGCAATTGCCCAGAAGTCGAGCCTTACATCGAGTGAGTTCTCGTAACGTTACATTATTCCATTGACTTAACAATCACAACTGTTTAAAATATTTTCTTACTATTTTCGTAACATACAAACTATTTCTGAACGTATACGTTCGAATGACACGAGTCGGTCTTACAGCCGTTGAGGAGGGGTCAATAATCGAGAAGGAGTTTCGCTCTTGGTTCAGTGCATACGTGAGTTATTTGAAATTGTCAAAAATATCATGTCAAGTTATTTTCTGAAAAATACTATATCCTTCTAATTATACTCTATGTGTGCTGAATGACAGGTGGACTCCCCTACGTTACCGGTAGATGATCCTCGCATGATTTCTTTGGCAAAGGGACCTGCACAGATTGCAAGGTCATATACTGGATACGTTGCTAACGGATTCATATTTCAAACGAAGGCGCATTCTGTTAACAGGGCAACAAACAACAGTGGTGTTTGCATAAAAGGTCAAGTGTTCGGCACCGAAGACGATTACTTTGGAGTAATCGATGAGATTCTTGAGATTCAATACGCAAGTCCGACGCTAAAACGCATTGTTCTGTTCAACTGCACTTGGTTCGAGAAAATCAGACGAGGCGGAGTCCGTAAGATTGATCATTTACAAATCGTTGAGGTAAACAAGTACAAGCATATCCGCTCCGCTGATAGGTTTGTCCTGGCTTCACAGGTGATTCAAGTTTATTACCTGAACTATCCGAGTAATAGACGAGATCTGACAGATTGGTTAGTTGTTTGTAAAGTTAAACCACGCCAGGTAGAAGAAAACCTGTCCGAGAAAGACGACCATGTAGACAAAGTCGGTGCTTTTCAAGAAGATCAGATAATATGTCGTGCAATAGACGATGGCCAGAATGCAGGTACCGCACGTCCTTTGAACAATGGAACGATAACATTGCATGATGACGATACAAATGCTTCCACTTCTCGCGAACGTGACATTGATGCTGAATTTATTTGAGATGATGAAGAAGAAGAAGAAGAAGCAATGACTGAAGAAACTTAGGATGAAGAATAATACACTTTGTAAATTTATATGATTCACTGTATGTTTTATAATATCGTCATTGTTGTGTTTCATTAAACAATATATATAAATATGTTTTAATCTCCATTAATTTATATATATTAAAAAGAAATATAGAGGTATAATTAAGACCATATGGTCGCAAATTTAAAATAAAATGCGACCATATGGGCGTAACTTTGAAAATGTAGACTTATGTTTTTTAAAAATTTGTATTAATTTACGACCATTTGGTCGTAATTTTGTGACTATCTAGTCGCGTTATTCAGTGGTAAATTTAAATTTTCATGAAATTTTTGGCGGTGAATTTGACAATTACGACTATTTGGTCGCAATATATGGCGGTGAATTTGACAATTACGACCATTTGGTCGCAATTGTTGATGGGAAGTGTGATGTGACAGCTGGTTGTCATAAGGACACACTTACGACCAGTTGGTCGCATTTTAAAGAAAATACGACCATCTGGTCGTATTTTTGAAGCAAAATGCGACCATCTGGTCGTAATCAAGTGACTTTTCGTTTTTCGTCATGATTACGAAATTGCGACCAGATGGTCGCAATTTTTGATTTAAACTTTCCACCCGAATTCTTTCCCTCCCCCACCCGATTCCTTTTCTCTTTTTTCTTTCCTTTTCTCTCTTTCCCCCGTTCCCGTTCCCCGTTGCTTTTTTCCCGTTCCCTTCCCCCGTTCGTTCTTACCTTTCCCGTTCCCCGTTCTTTCACCCATTCCCGTTTCAAAAACCAACAAAACCCGGTAGCGTATTCGAGGTTAGTTTTCGTTTTTGTTTTAATTAAGTTATTATAAATTGTTTAGTTACATTTAATTGCATAGTTTAGTTTAGCTTTAAATTAGTGTAATTAATTACTTCATTAATTATGTTTAGTTAGTTACTTTAATTTGTTTAGTTAAACTTAGTTAAGTAATTAGTTAATTTAGTTAAATTACTTTTAGTTAAATTACTTAATTAAATTTAGTTTAATAAATTATTAATTTAATTTAGTCACATTATTAGTTTAGATTACTTTTTTAAAATTAATTTAATTTAATTAGGTTGATTAATTAGTGTAGTTTACTTAATTTAATTAATTTAATTTACTTTAGTTTCATTAATTAATTAATTTAATTTAGTTAAATTACTTTTAGTTTAATTACTTAATTAAATTTAGTTTAATAAATTATTAATTTAATTTAGTCACATTATTAGTTTAGATTACTTTTTTTTAAATTAATTTAATTTAATTAGGTTGATTAATTAGTGTAGTTTACTTACTTTAATTTATTTAATTTACTTTAGTTTCATTAATTAATTAATTTAATTTAGTAAATTAAATATATTAGATTACTTTAATTACTTACTTAACTATTTTTCTTTAATTTAATTAATTAATTTAGTTAAATAATTAGTGTAGTTTACTTACTTTAATTAATTAATTAATTTAATTTAATTTACTTTACTTTACTTTAGTTTAGTTTATTTAATTAATTATTTTAATTTAATTTAGTTTAATATACTTAATTAATAAATTTACATTAAATAATAAATTATTAATTAATTAAATTTAACTAGTTTGATTAGGAAAATGGCACGCCAACGTCGTCCTCCGATGTCCAGCGGTGATGCGCAGGACCGCACTGATCCGCCGCCAGAGGATGACGCACAGAGTTGCACAGTTCTCTAGAGGAGGAGGACTGGACGCATGCTGACCTGGACGAGATCTTACGGTTGGACGACAATCCCAACCCGACATATCCCTCCGCAGTACCGGAGTCGCAGATTGTGACACCGCGTTTTGGGGAGGGCTCACCAGCTCCAACCATGACTATAGCGGGAGCATCCACTTCTGGCACCGTTCTCGATCCAGCTGGAGCATCCACTAGGGCCAACCCGACCCTTCAGATAGAAGGGGATACGTAAGTAGACAAGTATTTTTTTAATTAAATATTCATGTTATTTATAACCTAATATCACTAATATTTTTAACTTTTTTTTTTGCAGAATACAGCTGCATCAAACCGCTTCAAAGCGGTTTCGTCAGGTCCTCCAGAGCATGCCTTTACCCAGCGAGCTTTGCTGGACGAAAATTCTGACGACGGAGAAGCGTCGGATGTACAACAATTGGAAGGTAAATAACTTCACTTTTTTTTTATAATTAATTAATTTATAAATTTTTAACAATCAATTTATTACTTTAACGTTTTCTTATTTCAAATTTTTTCAGAGCAAGTTTCCTATGATCGATCCTGATGTCACGGACGGTCGGATGTTCCCCCTATGGGACAGGCACGTGCAGGATCGATTCAAGGACCTCATTTACCGGGTGCGGTAGAAGCAAGCTGAAAACCGACCTGTGTGGATGAGCGAGGAGGAGCATGCCCGACTCCTCACAAGCTTGCAGTCTCAAGAGGGCAAAAAAATGTCGACAAAGAATAAGGTCAACCGGGCCAAGAACCCAAGGAAACACACCGGTGGCGCGAAGCCTCACGACAAGCACCATCGTATATTGGTAAGTAATTGTCATTTTTCTTTCACGTCATTTTTTTTTGTTTCATTTATTTATTAATTTAATTTCTGTCTCTTTTTATAATATGTTTAGGAAGAAAAGTACGGTCGTCCTGTTCCGCCTGATGAGCTGCACCTGGTCCTTCACACGAAGAAGGACGGGACGATCGTCGACGACAATGCGCAACAAACTCAGGTATTTAATATGTTTTTTCAATTATTACTTAGCATTTGTTCATCATTTTCTAACTTTTACATATTTTCTGAATTTTAAATATTTAGGACAGTTTCAAGGAGTTTTTGAGTCAGAGGTTGCCCACACCCGACTCGCAATCGACTCAGGAAGACCGTCGACAGGCGTTCTTAGAGGCTGCTGAAGGCGTTCGTCCACATGGATCAGTTCCTGGGCTCGGCTCGTACGGGCGACGCCTTTCCGCGGATGTGTCTCGGCCTCAGGGAGCGGAGCGAGCACTACCTTGACCTTCCTGCGTTGGCAAGGCAACGTGCCGCGGGAGGTTAACGACTTCACATCGACATGGAGGCTATGCGCGACGACTTCGTTTCTCGAGTCGCTGCGATTGAGGCGGATATGCAGGCACGGGTCGAGGCCAAGGTCGCAGCATCTTTGGCCACGTACTTCAGATCCCGAGATGGCGGCCTTTCATCATCGACGCTGCCTTCGCCACCCCCCGCCCCTCCGCAGTAGATCTAGGATGATTTCTTTTGTATAAAACATTTTTTGAATATTTGATTTATATATATTTTATTTTAATTCCAATTTTTTATTATTAAATTTTAATATTAATTAACTAAATAAATAATAATTAATTAATATTAATTAAATAAATGAATACTAATTTTAATATTAATTAAATAAATAAATAATAATTAAATAAATAATAATTAAATAAATAAATAAAAAATGATGGTCACATTTACCCTAGAAGAGAAACGACCATCTGGTCGCATTTTGTTTGAGTCCAAAAGTGACCATTTGGTCGCTTATAAAAACGACCACGTGGTCACTGTTGCATGTGACCAACTGGTCACTTATCTTCAACTTAAATTACGACCAGATGGTCACTTTTTTAAGCGATGGTTGTATTTTCAAAATGTTGACTTTTTTGCGACCAAGAATGTTTGGTCATATTATTGTGACTATCCAGTCGCCCAAAATTCCTGAACGACCAGCTTTTTTGCCACCACCATGTTGGTCGCTTTTTTGGTCGCATTCTACAATATAAACGACCTTTTGGTGGTAAATGTCTGGTCGCAAATTGATTTTTTTTTTTGTAGTGAAAATTAGACATTTGATATAGATATTATATGGTAGAATATACAAACATAATGACATGAAGAAAAAAACAAATATAGTTAAATAAATGAAGGGTTGGAATTTACTTATAAAAGGTAAAATATCCATCTAAAAACTTAGATTCCAAGAAGCAATTTGAATCACAAATTCAATGAAGGCCCATTAGCTTTGGAAGTACACCAAGTAAAAGGATTATTTGATGTGCACAAGAATAAAACAAGGTGTAAACTTGAATGAAGCTCAGCATTTGCTTAGTGCATTTCAAGCAAATGAGAGGTCAATAAGAAGTGAAAGGATTAGGTTGATTTTGAGCCTTCCTTCTCTTAGCCCACTCCATTTCATTTTCTTTCTAGCGTCTACTAATTTGCATGCACCCAAAAAGGCACGAGGTCCCTGACCCCACTTTATACATTATTGGAGAGCATTATCAAAATTGTAAAAGGTGATTATAAATCTATTAAACAAAACACTTATAAATATACCAATTTAAAGAAATAATTATAAATTTAACACAAATATATCATTTTTATTGAACACGTCAATTGATATATCATATATTACAGTCAATCAATAGTTACTGTATTGCATTTACAAACACAGTCAATCAATAATTTATCATAATCAATTAGTGATTTACTTCTTTTAAAAAACGATATTGTAAATGCTTTTTTAAAAGATAAATTTGTAAATATTACAAACCCATGAAAATTTTCCATAAAATATATAACTATTATATTACAATTTTTTTTTATCAAATAGCATTATTACTTCCATTTCAAAAATTATTGAAAATAAATGTATAGTTGGATTTTAATAACCTATTTTAAATTTTGTTTACGGCTAGATAATTGTAATCTAAAGACTTTTTAAAAAATTAGAACTATCATTTTATTACCAGCTAATTATTAATTTAATTTGATAATCTATTTCAAGTTTCAATAATTTATTGCTTTAATTTCAATAAATTAATGAAAAATAATGATATTATTTAAATAAAAATAATTATATAAATATAAATACATATATAAACTTTATTATTTGAGATATTTTTCATTTATTATATCATAAAAATTTATGACACCATTTATGAGAAAAAATGTTTGAGAATTCGAATGTCATGATTTATTTTTAAAAGGGCATTACCGAAATAACAAGAAGAAAAAAATTATTTATATAACATAATTTTAAAAAAATTACTAAAATAGCATATTGGTTTAATATAAATAAATTATTGAATAAATGACTTCTAATATTTGGAAATTTTGCCTTTTTGACATCTTTTTTTAGAAAATAGGGTTTGTTGACTTCCACCTTCCATTATAATTTATTTGGACCCTTTGATGATATCACTATTCCATGAAAAGACTAAAATGTCCCCATTTTTTTTAATTTCCAAAATCCTGAACTCTCATCTCTCATGGCTAAACCCATCTCTATCTCTATTTTTTTTTTGTTAAATTGAAGCTCAATTGTTGAACTCATCTCCATTCTCACAAAAATGAAACTCATCTCTCTCATGGTGGTTGACGGTAATGGTGAATAAATTCAAACCAATCCAAAAGTCTAAACTGAACCAAATCAAACCATGGTTTTATTCGATTTCAGACCGGTCCGATTTCTAGATTTATTTTAATATCAAGCGATATATCATTATCAGATTAAAACTCATATGATCGAACCAATATCAGTCCAATTTCGATTCAATTTGGCTGGTGTTCGATTTAAAAAAAAAACACTTTCGTATGAGAGATAAGATGTATGAGATTATGGGTTTTTAGTGTTTTTAAATAAAAGAGATTATATTGAAACTCATCCAACATTTTTCTACATTCCATTTTTTTACATCACTTTTCATCAAAAATTACCTAAAAGTGGAAATTGATCGCATTGCTATAAAAGGATTAAATTAAATTAATTAATTTTGTTGCACATGTATTTAATGTGACTATTATAAGTGCATGTGTTTTATGTATTTATAAAAAGCTTTCGGCTAAGGTGTTCAAGCGTCATATGGGTAGTTTAGGATTATGAGATATATCTCTGTAACATTAGTGTAAGTGAGAGATTATTGGAGTATCTGCCCTAATCTCATGTAATTCGATAAAATCATAGATAAATAAATATTATTTTTGTTAGAATATTTACATGTTTCAGTTATTATTATATATAATAAATGTTGTCCATCCAGAGTTACAAAAAATAGCTTGAACTGAACATTTAATGCATAAGATTCAGTCAAATTATAACTCAAAAAGTCCATGATATTATAGATAAAGGTTGGATATCTTATCCTGGAAACATCACTAACACAACCCACTTGTAGTTAGTACAAGTTATCTTATTTGACATGTGGGTGGGGGTGTTGCTATAATAGACTAAGATATACTTACTGTCTCTTGATAAAACCGTTCAGAGAGATACTTCATATATCGATAGGTTGGTCATATACTTGATCTTAATTCTAAGTGGATTACAAACTCCTATCTGTAGTGGGTAGTTCTTTTATTTGCACAGGTGAGAATGACTCAGAATAGTTCGCTCTATAATCAATCCCACTTTGGGTATTATATCCTGCAGATGGTTGGGAATATAATTACACAATATAGGAATTCATTATTTTCCTCTTTAGGAAAATAGATAAGCAGTTTCCTTAAGAACTGATTAAGGGCTTGAACAACGGGCCCATATTCCTCTGATCAAGGAACTAGTCAAACACATAATCAAGATTATGGTATGGTTGTTTATTAGATAATCAGTAGGCACTTAAGGAACAAAATGTAACACATAGGTTAAATCGATATATTATCTAGCTGTGAATATGAATTGCTTGTGAATGATCAATAATGCAGTTTCCAACTAACGACGTGGAGCGGCCGACCCTTTAAAAACACACAAGTCTTTTCTATCGTGACAAAAGGGTAAAAGAAAAGAATAAGAAAGAAAACAGGAGTCACCACTAATCATTGGTTATGAAATGGGTGTGATTGGTCAGCCGAGAATGACAAAAATAAAATGGTCTACAAATTTAGAAAAATGGGTTCGAGAGTTTATTCATGTTTAGAGAATGTATTAGCACTCTAAAACATTCGTTTTAAAAACTATTACTGTTTTGGTTATTCTCTTTTATGTCGTTAAAAAGTTTTTACTTAAAAAATGTTTTTGTTATTATTTTGAAATGTCCCACGTTTATTTAATCAATATCACTAATCATTTTAAAGATATTGTTAAATAACTATGACTGTGAGTGCCATGAATCCATTATGAAAAATATTTTTTTTGTGTTTATTTTGAAATGTCTCATATTTATTTGATCATATCATTAATCATTATAATGATATGATTAATTAAATATAAGTGGCGTGAAGCCATTAGAAAAAATGAAGTCTCATTCTAGCATCCTACCACGAGACTTATCACCTTAAAATATTTGAGAAGAAAGCATCGTTACCTCCCTCAAATTCCCTCAAGGTGTTTTAAAATATTTTAGAATAATTTTTTTTTATAAATTTTGATTTTTGATTCAAAGTATTTTTTGAGGACAAAAAGTTTTAAAGTTTCTAGTTTTTCTTTTTTTTAGGTAAGGATGGGGAATGTTGTAAAAAAAATCATTTCTAATTTTTTTTCTTAGCAAAACTTGAAAAATGTTAGCATCCTAACAATTCCCATTTTGTAAAGTGGTTTTTTATGTCAACCCATAAATCATCTTAAATCATGAAATTTGGGATCAAAACATGGGTTTTGAAATTAAATATTGTGGTTTTAATAAATATTCCTAAAAATATTGTAACTTTGAAAATATTCCTAAAAATATTGTAAATCGCATACCCAGTATGCGATTTTAGAAAGAAAAAGTTGAAATCGCATACTGAGTATGCGATTTTAGAAGCAAAAGGTAAAATCGCATACTGAGTATGCGATTTTAAAAGCCAAAGGTAAAATCGCATACAGAGTATGCGATTTTAATAAAGTGGTAGAAATCGCATACTCTGTATGCGATTTCAAAGCATTTTTTTTTAAAACTCTCTGCTTAGAAATCACATACTCTGTATGCGATTTCTAAGCAGAGACCAAAATTTATTTTAAAACTCTCTGGATAGAAATCGCATACTCTGTATGCGATTTCAAACCAGAGAGTGCAAATTTTTTTTATGGCCATTTTTTTTTGTAACAGCCCGAAATTTTCCCAAACATGGAAATCATAAATCAAAACAGCGGAAGCTTAAATTAAACAACTTTAGTTCATTTTCATTAAAATTTCAATGAAAAATTTGTTCAAACATTGATCGCGATCTTTATTCAAAAAAATTAAAATCAATGTACTTTCTTATTTCAAGTAAAAGAAAAGTAAATCATATAAAAAAAAATGGTAAAACAACATCATTGTTAAAAATCAAATCCCAACCCAAAATATCTAAGAACAATAGAATAAAAGGTCGCCGGCGTGTAAATCTATTCCAACCAATCCACTCGCCTCGAACGTCATCAACCACCAAGCTTCTTCTTTCATTTACGAAAAAAAATGTAGCATCACGAGGCTACGCCCAATGAGTAGGAAAGAGTTAAAAATAAAATAATGCCACGAGAGACTTTTCTAAGACTTTAAGTCCATAATCGGCCTCACCGACTTCCGAAAATACTCTTTCACCCAAATCTCTCTTAACTAATACATTCCTCCACATTATCTTTTAATCCTCAAATTAAAAGAATATAAACTTTCGAAACAGTTCTAACCTCCCATTCTCATTTTAAAACTTTTCGATCAAGATCCTCACTAATACCTCTAATCTCCTCTTTGTCCGCAAACAGAGAGACTACAATCGTTAAGGAATTTAAACACACTTTCCCCTCACAAATCACAATTTAAAACCTCGATTCCGATTAAATCCCCACTAATACCTCTAATCTCCCCTCTTTTCCGCAAACAAAGAAAGACTATACTCAACAAGGCTTTAAAACCCGGTTTTCACATATTTAAATCCTTTTGAGTTTTAAAATATTCTTTTCCATTGTACATATGGAATGAACCCACCCCCCCAAGTGCTATAAAGTTGTGCACAACCGTATAATCTCCCTTAACGGCAAACACCCTTCTTTAAGCCGCCAAGGCCTTTGCTTAAAGCGAACCTACTACCATATTACTCGAGGTATTTAAGTAATATGATCCTATACATCACTACTATGATGTTCATAAGAGCCTAAACTCACATTTTTCGAAAATCACTCATTCTAGGCCCGGAAATTCCTTGAAATTAAATTCTGGAAAATCCCCCTTTAAACCACTCTAAAACGTCCCAACATACCCAATAAAACATCCTTGGGTCACTTCCAACAACTCCCAACACTTTACAAGTCTAGAAGCGAAATAGCCTAAACTAGTGTAGTCTCTAGTGTAGCCCGGCCTCCCCTTTTTCGGACAATTTAAAGTCTCTAATATTCTAACTAAATTTTGGCAGCATAACGCCCTTGTAATAAGCCTCCCAAAACAGTACCTAAACATAGAGAATACGATTCCAACAAACCCAGAGAGAGTAAATAGTAATTATCTATCCACCTAGGCTTAATTGTGCCTGAGGGCACTAATTCATCAATAAGGCATTCATGGACAGCAACTTAGAACATATTAAAAACATCCAAAAATATGCTTAAAACACCCAAAAACATTATAGAAAATATGAGTTTGGGTTTCTCAATAAATCGATATCGATAGGCAAAATATAGCATGCTTTAAACCAATTTTAAAACACATCGAATCCAAATTATAACTTCTTTAAAACAGCCCATAAACCTCTTTTTATCATACTTTAATCACCCAATATCATGCTTAAAATTTCAGAGGTTAACTCATAAAGAAAAAGGAAAGTACAAGCCCCGATAATATTTAGTTCTTAACTAATTTCTACTCACCTTAAGTTCTTCAATTTCAAGATTTCACTTTTTCTTTTATCCAAGAGTTCCAAAACCTTGAACCCTAAATTGAAAAGAACTTCTCAATTCTCCACCAATCTTTCACCAAATGCTTTCAATCGAAAAATACACCTATTACGACGAAGAAACAATCGAAAACCAATTAAATTTGGATAAAACTTAATAGGGCCGAATTCGTTTTTTACCCCATAACTTTTTCTACAGATTTTAGATTACTGTGAAATTAATCTCAATGGAAAAAGGACGAAAAACTGATCGAAAGCCTACTTACTTGCGTAAACCGAGCCCGGATGAGGAGTTATGGCCAAAATACTTCTATGGGTTACATTTAGGCGAAAATTGGAGAAAAATGGAGAAGTGGAGGCTGATTTTCGGAAAAAGGAGGAAGGAGGAGAAGGTTTTAGGGTTTTAATCCCGGATTAATTTAATTACGAAAATGCCCTGCATTAAAGCGATCATAACTCATTTACTCACCCGCGAATGATGATCCGCCATTCGCGTTGGAACCGTAATAACGAGGCGATCAACATCATCTAAAAATATGAAAATAAACTTGTGATTTTACTGTTGAGATTTGAGAAATTACCAAAATGCCCTTACGAGAAAACGAGATTGTTCACATCCAAGTTATCAATCCAACCTCATTAATATCATTTGAGAAAATAATATTAATTTCATTTTTTTTTATCTTAATTGGTAACGGGTCGTTACATTTTTAGAGTATGCAAATTTTATGGCCATTTTTTTTTAAAAAACTGTATGCAAATTTTTGAGTGGCTCGTTAAAAATGTGAAATATTGATCAACAAAATATGAAATATTCTCTCACATTCATAATAACAATCGAAGTCTGAAATTGACATTTGATTTGAAATAATGAATTATTCAAGTCTTAACAAGTTTTGAACAAATACATCATCATCGAGACCTCGACCTCCCACAGCAGGTCGTCTCCTATTACGAGGGAGGGCGAACACGCCCTATCGGGGTTATATATGAATCATCAATAATATGTGAAGGACCTGGCACCATCGACCACCTGAGATGGTCCCGGTATCTCCATATGATGTGATGGACCGGCACCATCACCACCAATACGACGCTCTCTCCCCCCCCCCCCCCCGATCGAGCACGTATTGGAACTCGCGGTACATCAACATCACTATCAGGTTCAGGAATGACGACTGTGAAAATATTTCCTGTGATCCGGGTTGGTACCATGACAAAATGAGGGGATGACGGGTTATTAGGATAGTTGTGTGTGGTCTCTGTGTCATCACCCATCTCCCCGTATGACCATCCCCTCAAGAACGACATCATCAATTTCCCGCCTCCTCGGGAGCAGGATGTGCACGTGAACGACGACCTCTTCTAAAGCGAGGATCTGGGCGCTTCTAATCTTGAACATAGTATTGAATTCCTCCATATGAGGAACACATTCTCCGATATAGTCTCGAGTCACCAGATGACAATGAAATAGAGAGACATTTTGCAATCGACCAAGCCGATTAACAAAGAAAGTTGTTAATTTACGATGTTAACAATAATAAAAAAAACAATTTTAATGACTCACCACAAAGTCAAAAGCAGGGGGGGTGTCGAAGTAAGTGAACAAACGCGTGATAGACGTATACCACTCCCTTACATAATCAGCCTCAATACTAGGAAATTGAACAACAGGATCTCCATCAATAATATGAGATTGTCGATTTGACCATCGTGCTGCGAGAGGTGCATGTTCTATCCTGCCAATCTCAACTACCTCCGAGATCCAATGTGTGTAAACGGAGATCTGTATCACATGGTGATGGAATATCTTGTCCGAGACCAAATTGACGGCACGCTCGACGGGACGATGCCACTCAACTATATGAAAGCAAATGAGTGGGCAAATACTCGGCCACACGTCCATGACTATCTATACCTAAATCCTGGCAATGATATCATGTGATGCGGATACGGTTCCCCACACGATCTATAACATTGAAAAATATTAGTTAATTAATAGAGTAATTCACAACCCAATAACCAAGAATACATAAACTGAAAGACATACATCATTTTCTCCCAATTGATCCAGCATGTATCTATACTGAAGTAAAACATGAGTCGAAACTTCAGTGACGGAAAAGTCATCTCTCCACCTGCAAATGCAAATTATAAACAATATGTTAAAATATATTAGTATGTTAATGAAGTAAACGTATTTAAAAAACTAAAATATATGTAATGTACCGTGCACCCAAGGGGTAGATCAACATCACGATGACGTCGTATAAGTAATCGTCGAGGAGCAATAGTAGGAAATCGATCCCATGCCCACAATCAAGTAATATCGGTCGCCGGCAATCTCGTGGGCGTCTTTGGAAGAAGCCTTACACATTTCCCGATATAGCCATGATAAACACGCAGATCCCCAACTAAAGCCACCTGCTATATCCGGAAATCCTCAAGTAAAGGCAAAAACATTAAATGGACTAAATTGCTCGATTTGTCGCGTGAACGACACCCACCAATTAGTTGCATAATGTACGCCAGGCGTGTCGTTGTCTTGTAATCTCATCTGCACGCCAGGTAGTATCGTGAATCGTTGTTCCAACCATGTTAAAGATAGGCGTGATCCATGTAAATGAGGTCTGACTGGAGTGACACCTAATAGACGCTCACATAAACCTACCCATCCAAGTGAGACCGATCCAATGACTACATCTCCATCTATAGGTAAACCAAATAAAACTGAGATATCCTGTAGAGTAATAGTACACTCCCCCATAGACATGTGAAAAGTATGGGTCTCAGGTCTCCATCGCTCGATCAATGCGGTAATCAAATGCCAATCTAAAGATATAAACCCTATCCGAGAAATCCCATAAAATCCTACCTGTCGTAAGTATACATCTATACGAGGATCATGTGGAATGCTACGCACAGTAGTCTCTCTGCGCCTACAAGTAAGAACAGGTGTCATTCGATTGGTCCACACCAAACTGGATCTATGGTCATCCTGTCTATGTAAAACCTCGGTGTCTCTAGGTCCTGGATCCATCACTGAAAGAATGCATAATATATATAAATTCTATAAAATTAAAATACAAATTCTATATATAAATAAAGTCAAATTCTATAAAATCAAAATACAAATTCTATATATAAATGATCAAAAAAAAATAAAGATAAAAAAAATTGTCTACAATGATGTGTTCCTCGAATATGACGTGCTTCCTTCATGTGTTGGGTTCCCCTCTTTATTAGGACATTTTCTGCGATTATGCCCATCCTGCTTACAAATTCCACATCTTAACTTTCTACTTGTTTCTCTCAAATCCATCTCATTGCGAATTCTACTACTTCGTGGTCTGCCTACCGCCCTTAATAACGATCGATTAGGATGTATCACGTCAAAGTTAGGTTAAGGCCATTCCGATTCATGAGGGATTGGATGAAATTGTGGCTCATAACAAGAGTTGTATGTAGACATTTTGTAATAATCTTCTACATATTTCATGTAATCTACATGACAATGTAAGCAAGCTACAATTACATGCGAACATGGGATTCCGTATACTTGCCATTTCTTGCAAGTACATGTTTTTAACTCCAAGTGCACAACATGACGGTTACCTCCTTGTGATGCCATATTACGATAGACAGTTGTTACTTCAAACTCGCCATGCAATCTATCAAATACGTTTACTCGATGCTTACTTGCTTTTGCAGCCCATCGAGACATTTTATTCAATGCAAACCTACCACAAAATAATAAGTAATATATAGATTATATGAAACTTAAGATTATAATATTATGTCAACAATGAAACATACCTTGTATACTCATCACCTTGTCCAAGTGCATCTCTAATCTCTGCTCTTCGTGCCTCAAAGTATGTTACACACCGGTAGAATGTGGCCTCTACTAATGGTGTGATAGGCAATGAGCGTGCTCCTTTTAATACACCATTGATGCATTCAGATAGATTTGTTGTCATCCAACCATATCTATATCCCTCATCAAATGCTTGAGTCCACTTTGATGGGTCAATGTTATCAAAATATCGAATGGAATTCTGATTCAGTTCAGATAGTTCATCCATACATTTCTGAAACTTAGATACTGTAAATTGAGAACCGGCTCTAAAAACCAATTGTTTCATCAACTTGCTTTTGAATTTTTCATTAAAATTGCTTGCCACATGTCTTAAACAAAAGCGATGATGAGCCATTGGTGATGCCCATCCATTTCTAGGATTATTTACTGCAGAGATTATACCAGGATGTCTATCTGATATCAAGCAAATACCAGAGCGTTGCATCACTCTCAATCTCAACAGAGCCAAGAACCAACCCCAAGTGTCAAGAACTTTCAACATCTACTATTGCAAAAGCTAGTGGAAATGAATGGCCATTGGAATCCAAAGATGTGGCAATCAATAATTTGCCATTATATTTTCCATATAAATGGGTTCCGTCAATCGTATAATAGGCCTACAATATTTGAATCCTTCTATGGATGGCCCGAACGACCAAAATACGGACCGCAATATATAATTCCCCGCCTCTTCCATAGAATCAAGTCTCCAATCAACTTGTGTTCCGGATTTCTTTGTTTAATAATATTAAACCACCGTGGTAATTTTTTATATGATTCTTCCCAATTACCATATACCATTTCAATGGCTTTGTTCTTACCTTCCCAAATTCTTCCATAATTGACAATATATCCAAATTTGTCCAATATGTGTTGCATCAACAAAACAATTTTAACAGTATTATCGACTTTCACCATATTTCGAATCTCTTTAGCAATAAACACAGAATCTAAATGAGGATGATCTTGAGACACACACGAGTATGTACAAGTGTGAGGACCAGTAAGTTGTGTGATCTCAAACATATTATGCACTTTTCGAATTGATGCTCTAAGTCTCCATATGCATCCATTATTATACTTTACACATTTCATCGCCCATATCTCGGTGTTGATTCGATGACATCAAAATCATATTGATTTTTTATTGACCACCGTTTCACATCATGCTTCAAATCAATTTTTGTTTTGTACCTAAGTCCCGTACGCAATTCCTCATCTCCACCTCTTAATACAACACGTGGAAACGATGGGACTTCATTCATACGATTCAAAGAATCAATGTTCAACTCCGTGAAAGAAGGACAAGTGACATCATGCATCCTACTATCACTATTCAAATCAAGCATTTCTTCTTCATCGTCAGTTAGTGTACGTATATCAATAAACTCATTCGTCGGTGGAATAGTCTCATATGGATGATAGGGAAGAAACCCATTATCATTAGATTGATCACCAACAACGTTACCCTCCGTATTTTCAAAACATACGTCACTATCCACATATAAATCTACCATATTTGGTGGAGGCAAACTGACGGTGATCATAAATGTCAAATCTACATCATTCTTGATACTTATTGGGACATATCTAATGACACTAGATAACATTTGTGTCAGATGGCGATAGTATATATCTACCCTATTTGGTCTAAGTTCTCCAAATAATGTGCCCATTAATAACGCCTTAAAATTCTCAAAAGTTATTCCATTCCATATAGTCAATGTCTTGAAAGGTGGTTTGTCATACTCAATTCCATCAGGGCCATCAATAATCCGTCCATTAACGTAACATTGTAATGTAATACACTTGTCTCCCATTGGCAATAACTACAGATCAAAATTTTCAATTGCAAATTTAGATTTCAAACTAACTAATTCAATCACTAACAATTCTAATGTATAAATTTTTTTATCAATATAGACAACATTGTCAATCTAATTTACACACTTTTTAAACCAATTTAAGTATCACTTACAAAAATTGAACTATCATAAAAATCAATTTCAAACCCTAAATCAATTTGAATCTAACGAATCCTAAATCAATTTAAATCTAGCTAAGTATCATGAAACCCTAAATCATATTATATAAAATTCTCACATTGAATCATATATATATAAAATCAAACAAACATTTTTAATATACAAAATAAAGACTGAGATATTTACCGGTGAATGATGAACGGAAACGGCGAAGAAGAAGTGAAAAGAGTAACGGCGAGGGGCGGTGGTCTCAACCCGGTGGTAGATCTGATCGGAAACGGCGAGAGGCGGCAGATCTGATCCGAAACGGCGAGGGGCGGCAACAAAGCTAGAGAGGAAAACGGAAACGGCGAGGAAAGAAGATAGAAAAGTGAAGAAGAGAAGAGGAGAAAGCGTAAAAGGGTCTGCTGTCTTGAAATCGCATACCGTGTATGCGATTTCACTTAAAGGGTTGAAATCGCATACACGGTATGCGATTTTACCTAAAAGTATGTGATTGCAGTAAAATCGCATACCGTGGATACGATTTTAGCTTTAAAGTTTTAAAATCGTATCCCTTGTATGCGATTTACCTTACTTTTCCTAATATTTTTCTTTTTACAATATTTTTCTAAATATTATTAAAATATATAATATTAAAAAAAAAAACTCCATCAAAACATCCTTATACTCCCAAAATTTCAATTTTTAAGAATTTTTGGAAGAATGATTTTTTTTTTTAAAAAAAATCATTTAGTTGATTCTTAATATGAAACCATAAACTTCTTAACTCATGAAATTTGGATCAAAGCATCTTTATACTCTCAAATTTCAAATTTTAAGAAATTTTTAGAATGCATATTTTCTTTTTAAAAAGGTAATTTAAATTAATTCTTAAAATCAAACCATAAACTTTTTAACTTATGAAATTTGGGATCAAAGCATCCTTATACTCCCAAACTTCAAATCTTAAGAAGTTTTTGGAACGAATATTTTCTTTTTAAAAAAGGTAACTTAAATTGATTCTTAAAATCAAACCATAAACTTTTTAACTTATGGAATTTGGGATCAAAGCATCCTTATACTCCCAAACTTCAAATTTTAAGAAATTTTTGGAATGAATATTTTCTTTTAAAAAGGGTAATTTAAATTGATTGTTAATATCAAACCATAAACTTCTTAACTTGTGAAATTTGGGATCAAAGTATCCTTATACTCCCAAATTTCATTAATATAAATTTATAGAAAGATGAGTTTTGAAGAGAAAAATCACTTTTTAAAACTAATTGGTTTTTAACATTAATTATAAAAAAAACAATGAACTTAACCAAAAATAGATGTCAAGGTAAGGAAATAAATCTTAAACATAAACATTGTACATAAAAATATAACAATCAAATGAAACTATATAGCCAACGAATTAAAATGTAACAATTATTCCAAATCAAATTTCTAAATATATATAAATCACGAATACTATTGGAATACAAAATACTCAAATGAAAAAACTATTTGTGAAAAAGAAACTTATTTTGTTTGATGAAAGAAAACTTCAACACTAAATATGTAACTAAAATAGCATGCTTATATAAAGAAGAAGACTACCATGAACACCTCTATTACCTTTTGAGTCCCCTTTGTTTGTGATGATAGAGTTATTAGAATTGGTAGTGGGTGTCGCTATGTAATCGTGACGCGGAAAAATAAAAGGGAGTCGCCACTAATCATTGGTTTTTTATTGGGTGTGATTAGTCATCTAGTCATTGATTAAGGATGATCTACTAACTTTCGATAATGGGTTCGGGAGTTCATTCACACATAGGGAAGGTATTAGCACCCTATTATGTTTGTTTAAAAATGATTGTTTTTTTTTAATTTTATTTGGTGTATTATTGAAGAAAGCCTTTATCTATAAAACAAAAATTATTTTTTGATTATTTTTAAATGTCTCATGTTTTATTAATCAATACTTTAGTAATAAGGCATGATTAAATAAGTATGACTGGCGTAAAGCCATTAGAAAAATATTGTCGGGAATTTTAACTCAATATTCTGAGAAAAAATTCCTTAGCTCAAGAATAATGTTTAGGAGCATGGTATTCCAACGCCCCATATTCTGTCGTCGGAGTTTTCGAAAACGATTTGTTTGTTTGTTTTTTATGTTTAAGTTTTAAAGAATATTTTAATTAATTATGAATTTTTATCTTTATTATTATTTAGCTCAATATTATGTTTAAGGTAAGTTTCACTTTTAGCCTCTTGGTTTTATAAGGAAAATTTTATTTGACAAATATTTTATTTATGGTATAAATGGACAATTATTATCTTAATAAATTTCAATTTTTATTTAAGGTTTATACTATTAATCTTTTGTGTTTTTGGAAAATTGGTAAATTTATACCCTAATAAATTCCAAATAATGTTTAAAATTTCATTTTTAATTTTTATGATTTTATTTAAATTGTTAAATTTTATGCTTTGGAAAATTAGTATCCTAATTAATTTCAATATATTTAAATTTGTTAATTTTTATACTTTGGAAAATTAGTGCCCTAATTAATTCCAATTACTATGTATAATTTTATTTCAATTTTTTAAATTCAACTTTAATTTTAATCTTTATTTACTATTTTGTTCAATTTCAATTTCGATCCTTATCTATTAACCTATTCAAATAAAAATAAATATTTTATACGAGGAGAAAAATAATAATAAAATAAAAAAATAAATCAAAATTTTTACAAAATGTCAATCATGTTAAACAAAATATTTTAAATCCATTAGAACGAAAATTTATTCTTTTATGACATGTTGATTAATTTGGCCTAAATATAATAATCATCATTTAAATTACAAGCTAACTAATAAACAAAATCAATGTAATTATGAAATCTGTATTACGGAAAAAAAAAATATGTCATGATAATTAAGTTAAAAAAAATAACAAAATAATGATAACAAAAATGTGAAAATGAAACTATGGTCAAATTAATGAAATAAAAAAAAAATATGACATGCTAATTAAACAAAATTTAATTACATAAAAAAATTTATAACTAAGACAAGACAAATTGGTTTTAATCATGTTTTGTTAGAAAATGCTTCAATTAAATCATACTGATTGAACTAAATGTATTATTATTATTTTTTAGAAAAAAAAACGAGACATGATCATGAATTCTAAATGCATAAATTTAATGATATTAATTAATAAATTTATCCGATTTCAAATAAGAAAAACAAATGTGGATATATAACAAACAAATAAAAAAAGAAAAAAAAGCTAGAGGAGACAAAACAAAGTCAAAACAGATAAATATGAAATACAAATTCCAATTTCCAATTCCATTTATTTTCAATAAGCCAAGACAAACACATTCAATGAACTTTTAATATCACATAGCAAATTTCTTATTATGATGATGGACAGAAACGAACCTCCTTATCACCAATAAGAGATTAAGGGCAGGCGATACTAATGGATTGGGGAAAAAAAAACGATTCCGTCAATCGAGAATTTGGCGGGTTTGGCGTGATTCTCAATGGTAAAGGGAAGAAAGTTGGAATTTTTTTTTTAGGATATTAGGAATATGAAAGGGATTTATGGGATTTTGAGGAGATGAGTCATGAAGATGAAAGCCGTGAACGAGTTAGAGAAATCTTGATGTCTTTTTAGGGTCGAAGGAGGGTCCTTTTTTATAGCCAAATGAAAAAATTAAACTAGGAAAATAATAAATGAGAATAAAATCAATTTTTAATTTGTCCTAAAATCATGCAAAAAAATCTGATTTTATTATAATTGACAGCTCACAAAATAATTTTCCTACCCATATTTTTCAAATTTAAATTGATTCTCTTTTAAAACTTATTTTTCAAATCTTTCTATTTCTAAACAAAATCAATTCAAATAAAATTAAACAAATTTGACACATTATTATTTTTTTAATATTTTATTTTTTTTATTCTCACTAATAAAACACTAGAACAAAAATGCATTCATATTTACTCTAAAAATCTATTTACTAAATTTAAATAAACATAAATCAAATTATTATTATTATTAATATTTTTTTAATTAGAATTAAATTAAAATAACATCGGACAAGAATAGATGTCTACAGTGGGTAAAGGCTACCTTAAAAATGGTGGAATAGATGGAAGCCCATGAAACTTGAGGTTCTTTTGTGAATGGTGGTTAAGTTAGGGATTGGTAAATGATGGAGAGTTAGGTGGGTATGTTTTTGTTTTGTTTTGTTTTTTTCCCAAAGTATGAAGAGAGGGAGGCAAGAGAGATGAATGAATGGTGGTTGGAAAAAGACGGAGGAATTGGAGGTGGGAGATTGGATGGATGATTTTTTTTTTTTAATGAAAATCGAGGCTCCTCTCCTCCTCTCTAAAATGAAGAATATGATGAATATATAGAGGTAAGTTAAGGTTTAGGTTTTCTTTGTTTTTTGAATTTTTGAATTTTTGAACTTTTACCCATTTTAGTTAGAAATTTGAAAAAATCTTCCAACCCTATTCCTCTTCTTTTTACTTACCTCTTTTATCAATAATTTGAAATATCATATTCCCCTCTTTTTACCCAAAACAATTTTTGAAATATCACTCTTTTTTTCATTTTTTTAATACCTTATTTTCCTAAATAATTAAAAAAAATCCTATTCTTCCTTTTCTTTTCTTTTACTTTTATTTTAAAACAAAACCCTCGCCATTTTCCCATTTTAACCAAAATATTTTTCTTGAATTTCCACCACTTTTTCTCTATTTCTTTTATCATTCCCCTTTTATATATGTAATATACATTATGTGGTATGTTTGCATATTATGTATTTTTGTATATTAAGTATTGTGTAATTATACATATTGATTTTAAAGTTTGTTAACACCTTTTGTTTTCAATTACAGATTAAATAACATGTACATTACGTATATTTTTTTTTTCTCAAATATTATAACAAAGCGGAGTACGATGTACCCAATGTACCAGATGTATAAAATATTGAATTTACAAAATTGAATCAAAATAAGAATATGTAGTGTGAAATCGAAGCATGAAAATATACAAAATGTACTGAATATACTAAAAAACTAAAAACAATATATACTAGAATGTAATAGTAACATAAAGAGAGAGAAAAATGAAAATAGAGGATAGAGAATGAATGAGAAGGGAAATGAATTCAAATCTTAAAAATAAAAAAGAAAGAAAAATAGAAGGAAAATGCATTGGGAAAGAAAAGCAGAAATGTCACACTATACATAATATACAGGGAGTGTAAAATTGGAATGAACAATAAAAAATGGCTATTTAGTCATATTTTAGGGATGGTGGCCATTTAACGTTTTCTCCCTCAAAAAAGTGGCTATTTTGATTTTTCTCCTAGATATATGATATCAAATAGTATAATTAAGTAAATATGATTATTTTAAATTTGATATTAGATATTGTAATACCTAAATTAAATTAAATTGATTGATTTAAAGTTGGTATCATATATTCAAGGATTTGGAAACCTAAGTAAGATAATTAATTTTGATTTGACTTCTAATTTTAAATATTCTCTAAGAATTTGTCTCTATAAATAGGGGAGAGTATATATAAACCATATACATAATCAGAAGTTCATAAAAATTTGGAGAAAAATTTCTCCTTCTTCCTATTCCTTTCCATCGCCGACTACATAGTAGGGAAAATGATTTTTTTTTCCTCAAATTTTCAAAGAAGGTCGGTGCCAATGCACTGTTCTATGTTGTGCATAACGAGGAAGAGTTCTTGGTGGTCCCAGGATTGTAAACCTAGAAGAACGAGCAAACACTTCTCATCAAGGGTAAGTATTTATGCTTTATTTATATTAGAAATTTATTATACTTCAAAGAAAGATTCCTCGGGGTTCCATTCCAAACAATCATCATTACACGTCACTTTTTAAAAGCCAACTAAAAAAAGTTGGACGCTGAGGACTAAAAGAGAGTTTTTTTCTCTCGAAAAGTTAGGGGGCTAAAATATCATATTTGAAATGTCAGTAATCAAAATTAGCTAACTCAAAAGTCAAAGAACAGAAAATTAAAGGGAACTTGCACATGTAACAGAATCAGGCCAAATATTTACAAAAATAACAACCCAAAAACTTATTTGTAAATATAGCATAAACCCCAGATTTGTGCATGTAGTATTACAAAATTACCACTAGTTTCGTGCATGTAATCACTGATTCACTTTAATGTAATCCCTGATTCACAATATTTATTTTGCGCATGTAATCACCAATGCAACATATATTTAACACTGATCTTATTGTTTCACATGAATGAGGGTTTGAAAAAATTACTATATTTTCAAATACTTTTTATAAATGTTATATTTACTAATATTGTAGAAAATTTTGCTACCCAATGAAACTTCCTAAAAACTAATTGAGAAATTTCTATGGGTAATACTTTTTCCGTGTAATAATTATCAATTTTAATCACTTTAAATAATTAGCGTTGATCACTGATTTACACAAAAAAAATCTACGGTGAACTTATAAGCTATTAAAACTTAACATTTCCAGAATCTTGAATACGAAAAACACAAACAAAAGAGAAGAAGAGAATGACACAAGAGGATTTATCTTGGTTTGAGCCAAAGATCCTAATCCAACCACTGGAGGGGGATCTCCAAGATTATGCACTTGAAAACGCTTGTGAATATAGTACAATCAAAGCCTCATTCCTTTTATTTTCTCAGTGACTGCTATAGGTAGATAACCCACGTGAAGCCAACTCATCCTTTTCCATGCTAAAAGCATTCTTAACAAAAATAACAAATTGAGCTAACATATCACATGAGCTTCAAATAGACAAGCAGTTGAACCTTGCTAATGGGCTTTCATCTGGGCTTTGAAACTCAACAGTGGGCCAAAAATCCAACTAACATTTTAATTAGCCTTCACAAATCTCCACCTTGATTAACATGCTCTAGCCTTCTAATGCATAATCTTTAAGATACAACTTTCTAGATCATCACGTTTCTTCAACCTGGATCAAAACAAATCACACCAAGATAGTTTAGACACTTTTCTAAATTTAATGGTAGTGACTGGTTTTGTTACCATATCAGCAGGGTTTTCATCAGTATGTATTTTTGTAATTAACACCTTACCTTCGTTAATTATATCCCTTATAAAATGTTACTTCACCTCTATGTGCTTGGTCCTATCATGGAAGACCTGGTTCTTAGTGAGGAGGATGGCACTTTGGGTGTCAAAGAAGATCTCAACTTGTTGTTGTTGAATGCCAAATTCAGACACAAGCCCTTTTATCCACAAAACTTCTTTGACAGCCTCAATGACAGCTACATACTCGACTTCAGTAGTAGAAAGAGCTACTGGTTGTAGGCTAGCTTTCCAATTGATGGGGTTGCCAAATAGGGTAAACATAATGCCTGAGAGTGATCTTATTTTGTCTAAGTCACCTGTAAAATCAGAATCACAATACCCTACAATTGCATTGTTAGAAGCATAACTCTTAGTATATTTTAATCCATATTTCGAGGTACCTCCCTTTAGGTACCTTAATACCCATTTAGCAGCTTCCCAATGTTTCTTACCAAGATTAGCCATGTACCTACTGATGAGATAGATGCATATGCAAGGTCTGGTCTGGTACAGACCATAGAATACTTGACACTGCCAACTACACTTGCATATGGAGTATTATTCATTTCAAGCTCTTCTTCTACAGACTTTGGACTTAAAGATGCAGACAGTTTAAAGTGAGTAGCTATAGGAGAAGAGATAGACTTAGAATTATTTATTTTAAACTTTTCTAGAGTTTTCTGGATATACTTGTGTTGTGTGAGATAAAGAATGTAATTAGATCTATCTCTATTAATATGGATTTTTAAGATGGTTTGAGCTCTACCTAAATCTTTCATTTCAAACTCCTTATTTAGTAAGATTTTTTTAACTTGTCAATCTCACTTTTCTTTGAGCGTGCAACTAGCATCTCATCAACATATAAAAGAAGATACATAGGGCACTCATTGTCTAACCATCTAGTATACACACAACTGTCATGGCAGCTTTTAGTAAATTCGGGTTTTAACATGAAGTTATCAAAGTTAAGATACCATTACCTAGGGGACAGTTTTAAGCCATATAGATTTTTTTTTAACAGACACACTTTGTGTTTATTTCCTTTAGAGACAAAACCTTCTGGTTGAGGCATGTAAATAGACTCAACTAGATCACCATGTAAGAAAGTTGTTTTGACATCTAATTGTTCAAGTTCAAGATTATACTCGGTAACATAGGCTAGAAGGATTCTTATTGAAACATGTCTAACCGCAGGTGAATATATCTCATTGTAGTCTATTCCCTCCTTTTGAGTAAACCCCTTAGAAACTAGCCTAACCTTGAACCTCTCTTTTTCTACCCCTGGCATTTCATCTTTTCTTCTAAAGATCCATTTACTCCCTACTAACTTTTGGTTTTTAGGTTTGTCTATTAGTATCCAAGTTTTATTCTTATTTAGGCTTTCCATTTCTTCTTTCATGGCATAAATCCACTTAGTTTTGTTAACATCAGATAAGGCATCTTTGAAAGTTAGTGGTTCACTACTTACAAATTGGTTTGCAACAAAAAAAGCATAAGAGACATAGTCAGCATTTGCAAACCTGCTTTGAGGCCTTATTTCTCTCTTGTTTCTATCTCTGGCTAGCTGATAGTTGCTGAGATCCTCCACATCTTGCATTTGATGATCTGATTCTTCATTTTCATCTTGAGGATCTTCCATTTGAACAGGTTGAGAAGTTTCTTCATCAGTCTGCTGTCCCTCTTTGTTAGCTAGCTCCACCTGCATTTGAGCATTCTTTTCTTTTCCTATTCTGCAGTATTCTCACCAGAAGGATTAAATGGTTTCAAAAACATTTCATCTTCATTGAATGTCACATCGCTACTGATGAATATCTTATAATGACCATGTTCTAGAGGCTGCTAAAGTTTATAGCCCTTTACCCCATCTAGGTATCGTATGAATATGCATTTGGTAGCTCTAGGATCTAGTTTTCCTTCTTTAGTGTGAGCATAGGCAGTGCTACCATAGGTTCTTAGGTGTCCTAGATCTGGAACATTCCCAGTCCACACTTCTAAAGGTGTTTTGAAATTTAAGGTTGAAGAGGGACACTTATTAATTAAGTAGCAGGCAGTTTTGACAGCTTTAGCCCATAATTTATTTGGCTGGTTAGCAGTGTTTATCATGCACCTTACCTTGTCTAGGATGGTCCTATTCATCCTCTCAGAAACTCCATTTTTTTGAGGGGTGAGCCTAACAGTTTTGTGTCTAGTTAACCCTTCTTGTCTACAAAACTGGTTAAACTCTTCACTAAGGTATTTTAGCCCATTGTCTGTCCTTAGAGTTCTAACTTTCCTATTGGTTTAAACTTCTACCCTTTTCTTCCAGTTTTTGAAGCATTGAAAAGCATCAGATTTTTTCTTGAGAAAATAAACCCAAATTTTCCTAGAGAAATCATCAATAAGTGTCATGAAATACCTACTGTTCCCTAATGATGGTTGTTTGGATGGCCCCCAAAGATATGAATGGACATAATTCAGAGTGCCTGTGGTGGTGTGCTGAGACCTAGTGAAGCTTACCCTTTTTGACTAACCTAAGACACAACTCTCACAGAAATTCAGCTTGGTTATTTTAGTGTTATATAGAATTCCTTATTTGTTTAGCTCCACCAAATCTTTCTCACTAATATGACCTAATATGTGATACCATAGTTGGGTTTGACTCTCAGGTAAAGAGGAGATGGTTGCTGGTTCCAGCAACCACCTCACCTTGGAGGTAATACAAGCCATTTTTCTTAATCCCTTTGAATATCACAAGGGAGCCACTTATTACCTTTAGTATTCCATTCATAGCTTTATATTCTATGCCTTCAGAGTCAAGGGTTCCCAAAGAAATTGGATTTCTATTTAGACCAGGTATGTATCTTACACTATTTAGGATCTTAATAGGCCCCTCACTGGTTTTGATTCTTTCCTCTCCTATTCCTTCTACCTTGCAAGGGTTGTCATTTTCTAGGTAAAAACTACCACCATTATTAATCAATTTAAGATTAATAAATCAGTCTTTATTAGGGGACATGTGAAAGGTACATCTTGAATCTAATATCCACTTATCTTTGGTCTGATTAGTTGACACCATAAGGGCATCTCCATAATCATCATTATTCACTACTTTTCCTACATTATTAGTTTGGTCTTTATGGTTTTGATTGTAGCTTGAGTTATCTCTACCATTGTTTTTTCTTTTAGGACTGAATCTTTTAATATGGCCTAACTCATTATATAGATAACACTTAACATTTTTAAAGGTACCCCTAGATTTAGATCTAGATTTTCCTCTCCACTTCTTGTTCTTGTCATTTGATCTACCCCTGACATTAAGACCCTCACCTTGACTACTACTAGAAGAATGATTTTTATCTGTCTTAAACTCTAATTCCCAAGATCTTAAGTCAGAAATTACCTCATCAAGTGTGATTGTGGTCCTCCCAAATGATATGAATCATGGAACGTCACAAATAGCTCAAGGACCAATCACAAGATCAAATATCAAGAGAAGCATTGAACATCTATTTACAAGCCTACATTAGCAAAGTCAAGACAAGCTTTGAAGATCCAAGCATGGAGGCTAACAAAGAGGACTTAATTAACTTCAATCTATGCCAAATGCATTTTAAAGAAGAGTATTGAAGACTTGTTCAATCAGAAATGAAGAGAAGAGCTAATTAGGAAAGTTGCACCACTTTTGCAAACTTTCCTTATTTGGACCACTTTCCATATTTGTTCCCAAACTTGCCATATATGATGTCCACGAATTTACAATGTATTTGGACATGTTTTAGGCCTTTATTTATCAGTTTTAATGCCTAGAATAGTTTAGGAATGATATAATATCTTCTAGGGCAAAACTTTCCTAAAATGCACCAAATGCACTTAAGGAAAGATTTGGTAGATTTTGTGCCTCCTTGTAATCCGAATTTCCATGTTGTTTTTAGGGTTTCTTTGGCTATTTAAAGCCTCATTTGTAACCCTAAATACTAAGAATTAATATGATAGAAAATAGCTTTGTTTTGCTTATTGCTTGGTTGATTTTACCTTGCATTTTGTAGCCTTGTTCTAGGTTGCATGTTTTAGAAACATTCAAGCATAACTTGATCTATTGTGTTTGTGGATTGTTTCGATCTTGAAATAAGAACAAGTTCTCTTATTTCAAGGTATTAGATCATTGGAATAATCTTCTTCTTCTTTGTTTCCAAGGGTTTTACCTTATTGTTTATTGGGGTTTTAGGATTTGCATCTAGGGGTTCTTTGTGTTTCAAAGGGTTTCTATTTCAATTTTCTACGGTTTCATATCATTTGGTATCAGAGCTTAGGCTCAAGGGAAGATTTCTATCTTACTTGCTTTGTTGTTATTTCAATTTTTCTTACTTATTGTTCTTTGTTCATCGAAAATTCCAGAAAAAAAAAAATCATAGTTTCAGAATTTACATATTTAGCTAGCGTTTTTGTTATTTTTAGTATAATTGTAATCCGATTCTCAGAAAGTCATCAACTACAAAAGTCTTTATCAGTTTGTCGTGTTTATTTTGTATTCACAAAAGTTTGTCGAAAAAAAGTGGAAGTTTGAGAAAAATATAGATCTTTGAAGACTGTCGGATTGTCCAGAAAATTAAAAAAAAAGTGTTCTTGCTTGATTTGTTGAAGTTTCTGGAAAAAGAGGTTTTTGTTCATATTGTTCTTGAAAAGTTCATCTTAAACTCATCATATCTTCATCTTGAATCTGAAAAATGGAAAGGAATTGTGCCAAAATTGTTTTTTTTCCTTAAAAGCTAGAAGTTACCATAAATAGCCCAAAACTGTTTTTTTGGAAAATTTCAAATCTGCCCATTTTTTAATATATGCATCTTTTGCTTTAGGAAAGTTTTATTTTCTGATCCAAAGTGCTTTAGGGAAGTCTAATTTCGAATTTTTCTCTTTTAGGAAAGTTTATTCTTGCTTGTTTTCTTTCTTATTCTTTCCTTGTTACAAAAATACACCATTTGAAAAATCTGTCCTTTTATTTCTCTAGCCACCCAAGCTGATTGTTTCTTATTTCTTTATTGATACTTTTTACAAATATCATTAGTATCTTAGTTGTTTGATAGTTGCTAAAGTGTGCTAATAGTTCAAGGTTACATTTAGGCCCTAAAATCAGTTTTTGAGTGCAAACACGAGAGAACGAACATCATCGAGTGTAAACACTTAGGGAGTGATTGAGAGGTCCTATTTTTATTACTAACTTGTTTACTTGCAGCAATGTATCATGAAATTTATCAAAGGAGGAGTAATAGATGTCGAGAGAGAGAACATACTCAGAGGGAAAGTAGAGGTATTTATCATGAAGGGATGGAGCATAGAAGCATAAGAGGTGATAAGCTCAAGGTACCTACTTTTCAAGGAATATCAAATCCAGAGGTTTACTTGACATGGGAAAGAGATGTGGAGCTTTTTTTCAAAGAACATCCATGTAGTAATTCAAAGAAGGTACAACTTATAACCGGTAATTTTTGTGATTATGCACTAACATGGTGGAAACAATTGGTGAACGATAGGAAAAGAAGAACTTTGGAGGATCCAATTGACATTTGGTGTGAACTCAAATACATCATGAGGAAACGATTTGTACCAAGCCGATTTCAAAGAGACCTTGTGCTAATGTTCGAAGATCTTACACAAGAAAATATGAGTGTTTGTGAGTACTACAATGAGTTTAAATATCTCAAGGCTAAGGCTAATATTGAGGAAGATGAAGAGATGACTATAGCATGGTTCTTAGATGGATTAAATTATGAGATTGTTGGCCAAGTTAATGGGTATACATATGTGAAGTTGGAAGAAATGGTTTACTATGCCACTAAGGTAGAAAATAGCTTTGTTTTGCTTATTGCTTGGTTGATTTTACCTTGCATTTTGTAACCTTGTTCTAGGTTGCATGTTTTAGAAACATTCAAGCATAACTTGATCTATTGTGTTTGTGGATTGTTTCGATCTTGAAATAAGAACAAGTTCTCTTATTTCAAGGTATTAGATCATTGGAATAATCTTCTTCTTCTTTGTTTCCAAGGGTTTTACCTTATTGTTTATTGGGGTTTTAGGATTTGCATCTAGGGGTTCTTTGTGTTTCAAAGGGTTTCTATTTCAATTTTCTACGGTTTCATATCATTTGGTATCAGAGCTTAGGCTCAAGGGAAGATTTCTATCTTACTTGCTTTGTTGTTATTTCAATTTTTCTTACTTATTGTTCTTTGTTCATCGACAATTCCAGAAAAAAAAAAATCATAGTTCCAGAATTTACATATTTAGCTAGCGTTTTTGTTATTTTTAGTATAATTGTAATCCGATTCTCAGAAAGTCATCAACTACAAAAGTCTTTATCAGTTTGTCGTGTTTATTTTGTATTCACAAAAGTTTGTCGAAAAAAAGTGGAAGTTTGAGAAAAATATAGATCTTTGAAGACTTGTCGGATTGTCCAGAAAATTAAAAAAAAAGTGTTCTTGCTTGATTTGTTGAAGTTTCTGGAAAAAGAGGTTTTTGTTCATATTGTTCTTGAAAAGTTCATCTTAAACTCATCATATCTTCATCTTGAATCTGAAAAATGGAAAGGAATTGTGCCAAAATTGTTTTTTTTCCTTAAAAGCTAGAAGTTACCATAAATAGCCCAAAACTGTTTTTTTGGAAAATTTCAAATCTGCCCATTTTTTAATATATGCATCTTTTGCTTTAGGAAAGTTTTATTTTCTGATCCAAAGTGCTTTAGGGAAGTCTAATTTCGAATTTTTCTCTTTTAGGAAAGTTTATTCTTGCTTGTTTTCTTTCTTATTCTTTCCTTGTTACAAAAATACACCATTTGAAAAATCTGTCCTTTTATTTCTCTAGCCACCCAAGCTGATTGTTTCTTATTTCTTTATTGATACTTTTTACAAATATCATTAGTATCTTAGTTGTTTGATAGTTGCTAAAGTGTGCTAATAGTTCAAGGTTACATTTAGGCCCTAAAATCAGTTTTTGAGTGCAAACACGAGAGAACGAACATCATCGAGTGTAAACACTTAGGGAGTGATTGAGAGGTCCTATTTTTATTACTAACTTGTTTACTTGCAGCAATGTATCATGAAATTTATCAAAGGAGGAGTAATAGATGTCGAGAGAGAGAACATACTCAGAGGGAAAGTAGAGGTATTTATCATGAAGGGATGGAGCATAGAAGCATAAGAGGTGATAAGCTCAAGGTACCTACTTTTCAAGGAATATCAAATCCAGAGGTTTACTTGACATGGGAAAGAGATGTGGAGCTTTTTTTCAAAGAACATCCATGTAGTAATTCAAAGAAGGTACAACTTATAACCGGTAATTTTTGTGATTATGCACTAACATGGTGGAAACAATTGGTGAACGATAGGAAAAGAAGAACTTTGGAGGATCCAATTGACATTTGGTGTGAACTCAAATACATCATGAGGAAACGATTTGTACCAAGCCGATTTCAAAGAGACCTTGTGCTAATGTTCGAAGATCTTACACAAGAAAATATGAGTGTTTGTGAGTACTACAATGAGTTTAAATATCTCAAGGCTAAGGCTAATATTGAGGAAGATGAAGAGATGACTATAGCATGGTTCTTAGATGGATTAAATTATGAGATTGTTGGCCAAGTTAATGGGTATACATATGTGAAGTTGGAAGAAATGGTTTACTATGCCACTAAGGTAGAAAATAGCTTTGTTTTGCTTATTGCTTGGTTGATTTTACCTTGCATTTTGTAACCTTGTTCTAGGTTGCATGTTTTAGAAACATTCAAGCATAACTTGATCTATTGTGTTTGTGGATTGTTTCGATCTTGAAATAAGAACAAGTTCTCTTATTTCAAGGTATTAGATCATTGGAATAATCTTCTGCTTCTTTGTTTCCAAGGGTTTTACCTTATTGTTTATTGGGGTTTTAGGATTTGCATCTAGGGGTTCTTTGTGTTTCAAAGGGTTTCTATTTCAATTTTCTAGGGTTTCATATCATTTGGTATCAGAGCACGAATATCCTCTTTTAGACTCAAAAGAAGAAGAGATACATGGTATGCTTCTAAACCTATTTCCAATACTTCTTCTTCTTCTCAAATGGGTGAAAATGATACATTAATGGATAAGAATGGGGCTGCCTATGGCTTGGTAGAGGAAAATGCAAATTTACTTTTAGAGAAAGTCAAGATGATTGAAAGAGAACTTTTAAAATCAATGGAAGTTTTCAATGCTAGCATGGAGGAGATAAAAGAGGATATTCGTGCTAATGTTTGTGTGGAGGAAACTTGTAAGCTACAAAAGAGTTCTATGTTTGAAAATAATGAAAATTGAAACAAAGAGAGTGAGCCAAAAGAAAGAGAGATTAGTGCGAAAGAAAGAGAGATGAGTGATGAAAAAGAAACGAGTGAGTTAAAAGAAAGAGAGATGAGTCGAAAAGAAAGAGAGTTTGATTCAAAAGAAAAAGAGTTTGAAAAGAACGAGTGTCATGAGAGTGAAAAGAAAAAGTGTTTTGAGATTAGAAAGTGTGAGGCAATTGAGTGTAGTGAGAAAAAAGAGAGTCAACTGGAGAGTGAGAGCTTGAAAGTTAGATCAAGTGAGGCTAGGAATGAAATCTACCAACCTACATTTGTACTTTTGTATAAAGAGGTTTGTTTTACACTTAACCCATCTTTGCCTAGTATGTTTGTTGAGTTTTTGCAGGAAGACAAAAGGTTGTTCCCTAATGAGATGCCTAGTAATTTGTCATCAATGAAACATCATGAAGACAACATTCAAGGGGCTGTCATACTCAATAAACCACCATCTCACATGATTCAATGCATGGAAAATCGGGTAAACACATCCATGGTAAAGTATCCTAACCCTATTTTTTATGAAATGCATATTAATTGTTTGCTTGCTAAAATTGGTATCAATTCTGAATTTTTACAACATGAAATGAATTTCATTGATAATTATACATCTTGTGCCAAGACTTACTTGCTTGATAATTCCCAAATTGAAAGAGTTGATTTACTTGCTAATTTTTGTGATGTGCTTAATGATTCGCATGCTTATTGTTTGATTGATAAAATGATTTTGCCTGACTATCACTCACTCGAAAAGAATGTTCGATTTGTTTCTTATAAGTCTAAGGATGATTGTAGTGTTGGATCTTTGTTAGTGTTACCATATTATAAGAAGATTTATGAGATTGACTATGGTCCATGCATCTCTAAGTTTTCCTTGCTATTTCAAGTAACTAACAATCTGGTGAGCTTTGATGATGTTTGTCCTAAGATAGGTCATTTCAAGAAATTACAAAAACTAGATAAGACAATGGACACATAATTGCTAAGAAAAGAGAAGATATCAAGGAAGATAATGGTTTTTGACCCGGGAGGTGTTAACTTGAAAGGAGAAGGAAGGATACACATGTTGTTGTTCTTGTTGAAAATAGATGATACACGAGGTACGTATGCTTTAGATGCTTTTATTTATGTTTTTAACTTAAGTTTTTGCGATGTAGGTAATGTTTTAGATTCGAGGACGAATCCTTTTCAAGAGGGAGGGGATGATATGAATCATGGAACGTCACAAATAGCTCAAGGACCAATCATAAGATCAAATATCAAGAGAAGCATTGAACATCCATTTACAAGCCTACATTAGCAAAGACAAGACAAGCTTTGAAGATCCAAGCATGGAGGCTAACAAAGAGGACTTGATGAACTTCAATCTATGCCAAATGCATTTTGAAGAAGATTATTGAAGACTTGTTCAATCAGAAATGAAGAGAAGAGCTAATTAGGAAAGTTGCACCACTTTTGCAAACTTTCCTTATTTGGACCACTTTCCATATTTGTTCCCAAACTTGCCATATATGATGTCCACGAATTTACAATGTATTTGGACATGTTTTACGCCTTTATTTATCAATTTTAATGCCTAGAATAGTTTAGGAATGATATAATATCTTCTAGGGCAAAACTTTCCTAAAATGCACCAAATGCACTTAAGGAAAGATTTGGCAGATTTTGTGCCTCCTTGTAATCCGAATTTCCATGTTGTTTTTAGGGTTTCTTTGGCTATTTAAAGCCTCATTTGTAACCCTGAATACTAAGAATTAATATGATAGAAAATAGCTTTGTTTTGCTTATTTCTTGGTTGATTTTACCTTGCATTTTGTAGCCTTGTTCTAGGTTGCATGTTTTAGAAACATTCAAGCATAACTTGATCTATTGTGTTTGTGGATTGTTTCGGTCTTGAAATTGAAGGGATGATTTACTAAACTAGCGGAATTTGATTTAGTAAACTAATTAACATTTAATTATGGATCTATTAATATCATGCAATTTGTGAAAAAACATGTAGATTCATGCTTTAAATTTCGAAAATTAAAATCAAAACTTACATTGAGTAATAAATGGAGAATCGGTTGGAGGTTTCTTTACAGCATCAAATCCTCAGCAACACCGGATCTTCTACGCTATATCCCGATCGATCAAACGAAAAACGATTGTGGGATCGAACTATAGAAGAAATTGGGAAGAAGAAAAATATTTTCTTCCCAATTTTGAATAGGGAAAACCGGCACTCAAGGGGGAGAGGAGGAAGAGAGAATTCTGAATTTCTAAGGAATTTAATTGTATGATTTATGAATGACCCAACCCTCCTATTTATAGGAAAATAGGAATCCTAATCACATTAGGATTAATCCATAGAGATAAATACCAAAAGAAAAAAAAGATTATCTCTTTCCTTTATCAAGCAATTATCTCTCCAAAATAATCATGTATAGCCTATTTTAGCATTAATAATTAATAAATAATTCTAATTTATTTAATTAATTATTTTGGGCTAATTTCAATTGGGTTCATTAATCCAATTGGGCTTGAAATTCTCTCTTAAATTAATAAGTCCAACTTAATTAATTTATTTATTAATTACCATTTAAATAAAATATTTTATTTAAACAATTAATAATATTAATATTTTCTCCCGACTAAATATTATCCAATTTATATTTAATTATTAATTTCCATTTAAATAATTTTCATTATTTAAATAATTAATAATAATTTTATTGACAATATTTTATTATTAATTTAATTAATTTTAATTATTAATTCCGTTTAAATATAATTATTTAAACAATTAATAATTGTTAATTAATTTCAAATTATTAATTACCATTTAAATATACTCAATATTTAAATAATTAATAATGTATAATTAATAATATTTCATTATTAATTTCCTGTTTAAATAAAATCATTATTTAAACAATTAATAATGTTTATATTAATTACCATTTAAATATACTCAATATTTAAACAATTAATATTGCCTATTTTAAGTAATTCACTTTACTTAAAATTTCCATTTCTTCTACTTGATTTCGCGACTACGATATTTGGGCTAGCATAGGGACCCGATGGACCTATAGATCATGGGCTTAATAATTAGTCAATTAATTGATTAACTCATAATCAGTTAATTACTTATTATCTAACTATGAATAATTCCACTATAGATTCATAGTTGAACTCCCCTCACTATAGATGAGTTATGTCCATTTAGTTTATCTTTATTTATATCGTGATATTATCCTTCACGTGGAACCCTCATAATTACAGCGGATAAATTTACCGTTTTGCCCCTGTAATTACCGCTTATCCTTGTGTTCCCGCCGATTCTCCAATGAACTTTATCTTTAGTCGAACTAGAGATAAGTTACTTCGTGATCAATAGAAGTCGTGGCGCCACTTGTTCATGTCTCGAATCAGGACATCAAGGGAGTTTCCTAAAGTTCCTAAAATGTTCAGGTATCGGACCGATACCGTTAATTTATAGGAAAGTTATGAATTCCATCTCGTGAAAATGAGTTCCCGACTACTTATCTAGTCATATTCCCAAAACAGGAGTGTATTGAGTGTTCTTGCAGACGCTTCTCAACTATGTGAATCAAAGAACATAACTCCACAAATAGGAGTCCGCATTTCACTCAGGATTGAGATCTATCACGGTTGATAAACCGAGTTTGATATTCGATCATTTCTCGTAAACCAGGTACTAATGAGAAATTTGATCGAAGATCGTGGTCCTGTCTTATACAATCAACATTGCATATGATACTTCCATTTCATGTCTCCCACATGAATGATCAGGATTAGATCATTTGTCTATAAACAAAATGCGAAGCTATCAACAGTGTTACCAGGATAAGGTTCCCAAACGTTATCCATTTACTGTAGACACTTTTAAGTTACTCATCTCGACTTTAATCCCTCGTATGACTCACATACTAAGTCGTGATTTCATAAGAGTAACTTAGGGTTTACTATTTGAATGTTTGATATTTATATATTTCCATATATTCCTAATATCATTAATTGAATCAATCTAGATAATATAAAGAACTTATGTTTATTTATTTAATTTATTCTTAATAAATTATTATTATTAAATAATTACAAGTTCTAGGACACCATTCCTAACAGAAATAAGAACAAGTTCTCTTATTTCAAGGTATTAGATCATTGGAATAATCTTCTTCTTCTTTGTTTCTAAGGGTTTTACCTTATTGTTTATTGGGGTTTTAGGATTTG
Organism: Gynostemma pentaphyllum; assembly: GCA_028015215.1. Classification (NCBI taxonomy): domain Eukaryota; kingdom Viridiplantae; phylum Streptophyta; class Magnoliopsida; order Cucurbitales; family Cucurbitaceae; genus Gynostemma; species Gynostemma pentaphyllum. The sequence goes on along the minus strand of CM051352.1, from coordinate 39,235,210 downwards.
CATCTAGGGGTTCTTTGTGTTTCAAAGGTTTCTATTTCAATTTTCTAAGGTTTCATATCACCAAACTTGATGGCAACTTTGAGCTCTTTGTAGTTGTCTGATAGGGCATTTAAGAGGATTATTGCTTTGCTTTCATCACCAATATTTTCTTCATCAATTGAGGCCAAAGTGATGGTGATTTTCTTCAATTCATCCAAGTTCTATTCTAAGGTTTTAGAGTTTCCCATTTTAAAACAAAAAAACTTCTCCTTCAGTAGTATTCTGTTTGTGAGAGACTTTGTCATAAAGATCTCTTGTAGTTTATCCAAGACTTTATATCTAGTGTCTAAGCCATCTACCTACCTTAGAACATTATCAGCCACAGCCAGATACAAAATGATAAAGGAATTGGCATTCAACTATGTAGATCTGCCCTTTCTTGATCTGTCATGTCAGTAGATAGGCCGGTTGGATTTTCAATAGCTTTGTGAAGCTTCTGTTGTATGAGGAGAGCCTTCATCTTCTTCCTCCAAGAAGTGAAATCTCCAGTTCCATCAAACAGATGTAGTTCGAATTTCATTGACATCTATTCCTCTGTTGATCTTTGATCAAAATCTGACTTCCTCGAGAACTTCAGGATTCTTGAGATCTGGTGTCTTCCTCAAGAATTCAAGAAATTATTGAGTTCTTGAATCTTTTTTGAACCTCTGCTCTGAGTTTTTCTTTTTGATTTCCAACTCTGATACCACTTGTGAACTTATAAGCTATTAAAACTTAACATTTTCAGAATCTTAGATACGAAAAACACAAACAAAAGAGAAGAAGAGAATAGCACAAGAGGATTTATCCTAGTTCAAGTCAAAGATCCTAATCCAACCATTGGAGAGAGATCTCCAAGATTTTACACTAGAAACTGCTTGTGAACATAGTACAATATGTAGGATCGGTATGGCAACCCTAGAGGGGGGGGGTGAATACGGTTTTAGGTTAATTTAAAAAAAAATTCGATTAATGACTTCTAATTAACAAGTTAATTAGACTTTTTAAACTTAAGCAATTTATATGAATTTTATCCTAAAATTCTCTTTAACAAAGTAAACTAAATTTCAATAATACTTGGAAATAATTAATCATAGACAAATTCTAACAATCAATTATGTTTCAATAAATTCTAGTAACAAATATGTGAAGCAATAATCAATTTAATTCTCAATGATTGATAATTAATGATCCCAATTAATAAACACAATAAATATTAAGCATTTAATATGGTGCAATAAATAAAGAGGATAGGGTTAGAGAATGACACCAAATATATAGTGGTTCAGCCAAAATCCGGCCTAGTCCACTTCCCGAGCGCCTCTCGGGAATTTTATACCTTTTCCGGGAGGAAGTACAACCCAATCCTTTTACCGGGCTCAAGATCAAACCCAACCATTCTTTTTTCGGGATCAAGAACAAACCCGATCCTTTTACCGGGAGCAAGATCAAACCCACATTCCTATTTTCACGGGCTAGGAAACCGACCCAAGTGTGAATTATAAATTATTTCACACAAATACAAATCTCTCTCAAAAGAGTAAATATCAAAATCAAAGCTAACAATAATACAAGGCTCTTAATAGCCAAATAAATCACTCAAAATAATCCCAAAATAATATGAAAAATAGACTTGAGAGCACTTAGCAATGGAAATCAAAATATGAAATTTCTTGCCAAAATTCTTCCATGATTTCAGACTAAAAAGGAGAGTAAAGTCGTTGGGCCACGTGTCAGCTTCTGATTGGCTGGGGAAATCTGGCAAATTGAATTAATAAAAAAATATTAATTCATTCAGTCAATGGGGATAAAACAGGCAGAGAGCTGTTGAGAGATGGCTTGAAATTCGGTCAACAAGGCTAAAAACAAAGGGGTTAGGAAATTTCTAGTATAAAATCAAAAGATAGGGGTTGGGGCGTCAATTCGCTGCGTCTAGAAAAAGCAAAAGGCTGACTTTGGGAACACGCATGACACGTGTTGAGCAGCGGCTGGTGGAGGCAGCTTCGGTGGGGTCCGCTTGGGTCAGTAACAGCAGGGCGCGTCAGGGAGCAAATTGCACATGCGGACATGGCGGAACAAAAGGCGTTGGATAAGTGTGAAGACGAGATCAGACGGCTGAGGGCGAAACTGCCTTTTCTTTTTCTTTTTCAATTTTTTTATTTCTGAATTTATATTTAAATATATATTATTTATTATTATATATAAACATATATATTAAAATCCAATTTTCTTTTCTTGATACATTCTCCGTTTTAGCTCGGAATTGGACGATTCAAATTGCATCGTGCTCGATATTTTCCGCTCTACAAAACAAAACACTAAATACTAAAATTGATTAGTACTAAGTGTTTGTTATCATCAAAATATAATTAAGCGAGATTAAATGGCCCAAAAAGCCAACAATCCCCCCCTTTTTGATGATGACAAACAACTTAAGAAAAATGAAATCAAGTGTGTGTATGTTCAATATAAATCACATATATCATATATCAAACAATATAAATCAATTCAACTCAATATGATATGTTCATTTTCTCCAATTTTCTCCCCCTTTTGGAATTAATCAAAAAGTGTTATATTAAAAAAATAACCATAAAGGATTCCAATAGGTAATTTAATCAAATAAGCACAATAGAAAAAAAATATTTTTCTCCCCTTTTTATAGCAATCTCTTTAAAAAATCAATTAAGATTTTCAATCAATAAGATACCAATAATTTCAACTTAAAAGCAAAAGCATCAAAACATATCAATCAAATATAGCAATTAAACTTTCAATAAGTTCATGCTAAACATAATAGTTTTAAAATACAAGTCATATTTTCAACGAGACGTTAATCCCCCTAAAATATGCATTCTCCAAAAATAAAATTTATCAATAATACCATGGAGCCAACAAATTATCTCATAATAATTTAAAAGATTAATTATCCATAATAATTATGGCATAAACAAGAGATACAAATTTTAAATAATCAACCCAATTGTTGGGATAGAAAGAATTATACCAATTAAAAATATAAGCATTTAAAAACTTTAAATTTCAAATCTTCTTTTGAAATCAATTTCCAATTTTAATCCAAGAGGGGTTCAAGAAGTATAAATCAAAACAAAATATAAGTACTCCCCCCAACAAAAAGAATTTAACACCTATTTTATTAAGTGTCAAAAGATTCAAACAATCTTCTTTCAAAATAACTCATCAAAACATGAGATTTAATCAACAAGCCCAAAAAGCGATTATCAAAAAAAATTACATATGGGCATATAAATAATTTATCTATCTGAAAGCCTAAAAACAAAGACAAATTTCAAACAATCTATCCATAAACCATAAACATAAAATTTCATAATTATTTCTCACAATAAATAATCAACAATTTATCAAAGTCATTGATTTGAAGAATATCTCAAATGATATTAATCACCAATGAACACAAAAATTATATGACTTTTTGAGAAATAAAATTACCAAAGTGGGTTTTTTCCTTTCAAGCTCCAAACAAGACTTTGTGTTGCTTTAAGATAATTCTCATTTAGCTCAAGCAACCTCTTGCTTCCCATAACCTACAAAAGATTCAAGTGATTTTTGGCACCCATACTTTGTTAGGTCCAAGTAGGTTAGTAACATTTAATTCTTTTGGAATCCATTTTCTTTTGATTCCATTTCTGAAACCATTTAACTTAGGCAAATTGCAAGAATAAGACTTATGACCAAATTTTCCACATATAAAACAAGTAACATATTTATTGAAATTCTCCTTTATAAGATATCTATGCATCTTCTTTTTCACATAAGAATTTCTTCTAAAATCATTTACAAATTTTTTATTTGGAAATTTTTTATTTCCATTAACATTTGGAGCATTTTTCAATTTAAAACAATTTAGTCTTATGTGACCTTTGACTCCACAATGGTGACATGTTGGCACAAATTTAACTCTTACATTCTTATCTTAGAAACACAAACTTTATGCACAACATGATTAGGCATATTAACTTTAGGCATATTGCATTTTGGCACAAATTTTCCTTTTCCAAAAATATGAGAAGTATTTTTCTTCTTATGACAATTTGGTCTTAGATGACTTTTAATACCACAAGCATGACAAGTAGGAACAAATTTAGCATTTTCATGTTTAGGCATAATATCATTTTGCACAAAAGAAGAGGCTTTATCAAGAATTGTCCTAGAGCTTGAGGCAATAGCACTCTCATCAATAAATTTGCCTTTCTCTAATTTTTGTTCATTAATTGTCAACTTTATAATACTCTCATTTGCAACTTTAAGCTCTTTCATGAGACATGATTCTTTTTCTCTAAGAGAAATGATTAACTCATCTTTATCAAACACATCATGCTCAATGAATTTAATTTTATCAAGAGAAACTATTATCTTATTTTCTAAAATCATATTATCATTTTCCAATTGAATACATTTTTTTTTCAAGCTAATATTTTTATTCTTTAATCCTAATGAAAATAACTCAATCTCATCATTTTTACTTTTCAAATCATTCATCTCATTTTCAAGAATCTTAATTCTATCAATCAATGCATTTTTCTCATTACAACAAACATCATGCAATGATGCATCATTAGTAGCACTATTTTTCAAATTATCATTTTCATCTATCAAAGACTCATTTTCAATTTTCAATACTTTGTATTTCTTTGATAGCAAAAGATATTTAAACCTAAATTTTTCAAAATTTTGTTGCATGCATTCATATTCATTTAGCAACTCATCATAGGAAGGTTTATCAATTATCTCATCATCACTAGCTTCATAACTAGAATCATCATTCCCATCATCGGAGTGAGACATTAAGCATAATTGAGTTTCACCCTAAACTTCTTTCTCCAATCCATGTAATTTTCCTTGACTTTTGGATTTATAATAATCCCTTTACATCAAGAAAAACATTAGAAGTACAAGGAGAAATTTCTACATTGTGTAATTTTTCAAGAAAATTCCATATTTCATATGCAAACTCAAAATTTGTAATTTTATCAAATATATTTTTATCCAAATCACAATATAAAGCATTCATAGCTTTGGTATTCAAAGTGAGTAAATGATTATCCAAATTTGATTTAGATATGTCATTTTCAATAGCATACAAAATTTTAATATCCATGGATAGCAAATATGTCTTCATTTGATTTTCCATAATATAAAATTTAATCCATTAAAGAAAGGAGGTCTAACATCACAATAATCATCAAACATTTTATCAACCCCAAAATTTTCCATGGCTCTTAGCAATTAAGCTTTTTAAATTTCAAAATTAATTTTCAAGAATAACTCAAATATAATTTCTAAATAACTTTGACAAATAACTTTTTGATCCAAAGAAGACCAACCCCGCTCTGATACCAATTGTTGGTGTGAAAAACTAACAATGGGTATCAAGTAAAGATATAGCAATATAAATTTTTATCACCAATTGTAGGATCGGTATGGCAACCCTAGAGGGGGGGTGAATAGGGTTTTAGGTTAATTTAAAAACTTTTTCAATTGATCACTTCTAATTAACAAGTTAATTAGACTTTTTAAACTTAAGCAATTTATATGAATTTTATCCTAAAATTCCCTTTAACAAAGTAAACTAAATTTCAATAATACTTGAAAATATTTAATCATAGACAAATTGTAACAATCAATTATGCTTCAATAAATTCTAGCAACAAATATGTGAAGCAATAATCAATTTAATTCTCAATGATTGATAATTAATGATCCCAATTAATACGCACAATAAATATTAAGTATTTAATATGGTGCAATAATTAAAGAGGATAGGGTTAGAGAATTGTAGGGATGATTTACTAAATTAGCGGAATTTATTTAGTAACACAAATTAACACTTAATTTAGGATCTATTAATATCATGCAATTTGTGATAAAAAGACGAAGAACATGTAGATTCATGCTTTATTTTCCAAAAATTAAAACCGGAACTTACATTGACTGATTAATGGAGAATCGGTTGGAGGTTTCTTTACAGCATCAATCCTCAGCAACACCGGATCTTCTATGCTATATCCCGATCGATCAAACGAAATCCGATTGTGGGATCGAACTTAAGAAGAAATTGGGAAGAAGAAAAATATTTTCTTCCCAATAATGACTAGGGAATTTCGGCTATGGGGGGGGAGAAGGGAAGAAGAGAGAGTTCCAACTTTCTATGGAATTAAATTGTTGTGGTTTATGAATGACCCAACCCTCCTATTTATAGAAAAATAGGAATCCTAATCACATTAGGATTAATCTATAGAGATAAATACAAAAAGAAAAAAGATTATCTCTTTCTTTTATCTAGCAATTTCGAAAATGCCTTGGATAAATAGGAGATTATTTTATTTTCTTTATTTTTATTTATCTTAGGTAAATAAATCTATGTAATTATTTTAGGATATAATTCAAACAATTATCTCCTCCAAAATTACATGTATGGCCGATTTTATCATCATAAAACAATAAATAAATACAATTTATTTAATTAATTATTTTGGGCCAATTCCAATTGGGTTCATTAATCCAATTGGGCTTGAAATTCTCTCTTAAATTAATAAGTCAAACTTAATTAATTTATTTATTAATTACCATTTAAATAAAATATTTTATTTAAACAATTAATAATATTAATATTTTCTCCCGACTAAATATTATCAAATTATATTTAATTATTAATTTCCATTTAAATAATTTTCATTATTTAAATAATTAATAATAAATATTTTAATTATTAATTTCCATTAAATAAACTCATTATTTAATTAATAATTTTATTGATAACATTTTATTATTAATTAATTAATTTTTAATTATTAATTTCCGTTTAAATATAATTATTTAAACAATTAATAATTGTTAATTAATTTCAAATTATTAATTACCATTTAAATATACTCAATATTTAAATAATTAATAATGTATAATTAATAATATTTCATTATTAATTTCATGTTTAAATAAACTCATTATTTAAACAATTAATAATGTTTATATTAATTACCGTTTAAATATACTCAATATTTAAACAATTAATATTGCCTATTTTAAGTAATTCACTTAAAATTTCCATTTCTTCTACTTGATTTCGCGACTACGATATTTGGGCTAGCATAGGGACCCGATGGACCTACAGATCATGGGCTTAATAATTAGTCAATTAAGTGATTAACACATAATCAGTTAATTACTTATTATCTAACTATGAATAATTCCATTATAGATTCATAGCTGAACTCCCCTCACTATAGATGAGTTATGTCCATTTAGTTTATCTTTTTATTTATATCTGTGATATATCCTTCACGTGGAACCCTCATAATTATAGGTGGATAAATTTACCGTTTTGCCTCTGTAATTACCGCTTTATCCTTGTGTTCCCGCTGATTCTCCAATGAACTTTATCTTTAGTCGAACTAGAGATAAGATACTTCTGTGATCAATAGAAGTCGTTACGTCACTTGTTCATGTCTCGAATCAGTACATCAAGGGAGTTTCCTAAAGTTTCTAAAATGTTTAGGTATCGCACTGATACCGTTAATTTATAGGAAAGTTATGAATTCCATCTTGTGAAAATGAGTTCCCAGCTACTTATCTAGTCATGTTCCCAAAACAGGAGTGTATTGAGCGTTCTTACAAATCACTCTCAACTATGTGAATCAAAGAACATAACTCCACAAATAGGAGTCCGCATTTCACTCAGGATTGAGATCTATCACGGTTGATAAACTTAGTTTGATATTCGATTATTTCTCGTAAACAGTACTAATGAGAAATTTGATCGAACATCGTGGTCCTGTCTTATACAATCAACATTGCATATGATACTTCCATTTCATGTCTCCCACATGAATGATCAGGATTCGATCATTTATCTATAAACAAAATGCGAAGCTATCAATAGTGTTACCAGGATAAGGTTCCCAAACGTTATCCGTTTACTGTAGACACGTTTAAGTTACTCATCTCGACTTTAATCCTCTCGTATGACTCACATACTAAGTCGTGATTTCATAAGAGTGACTTAGGGTTTTACTATTTGAATGTTTGATATTTATATATTTCAATATATTCTAATATCATTAATTGAATCAATCTAGATAATATAAAGAACTTATGTTTATTTATTTAATTTATTCTTAATAAATTATTATTATTAAATAATTACAAGTTCTAGGACACCATTCCTAACAAGAATGACATCAAATATATATTGGTTCGGCCAAAATCTGGCGTAGTCCACTCACCGAGCGCCTCTCAGGAATTGTATACCTTTTCCGGGAGGAAGTACAACCCAATCATTTTACCGGGCTCAAGATCAAACCCAACCGTTCTTTTTTCGGGACAAAAAAAAAACCCAATCCTTTTACCGGGAGCAAGATCAAACCCATGTTCCTATTTTTACGGGCTAGGAAACGGACCCAAGTGTGAATTATAAATTATTTCACACAAATACAAATCTCTCTCAAAAGAGTAAATATCAAAATCAAAGCTCACAATAATACATGGCTCTTAATAGCCAAATAAATCACTTAAAATAATCCCAAAATAATATGAGAAATAGACTTGAGAGCACTTAGCAATGGAGATCAAAATATGAAATTTCTTGCCAAAATTCTTCACTGATTTAGGACTAAAAAGGAGAGGAAGAAAGGCAATAAAGCCGTTGGGCCACGTGTCAGCTTCTGATTGGCTGGGAAAATCTGGTAAATTGAATTAATAATAAAATATTAATTCATTTGGTCAACCGCGGTAAAACAGGCAGAGAGCTGTTGAGAGATGGCTTGAAATTCGGTCAGCAAGACTAAAAACAAAGGAGTCAAGACATTTCTGGTATAAAATCAAAAGACAGGGGCTGGGGCGTCAATTCGATGCGCCTGGGAAAAGAAAAAGGCTGACTTTGGGAACACGCATGACGTGTGTCGAGCAGTGCCTGGCGGAGGCAGCTTCGGTGGGGTCCACTTGAGTTAATAGTAGTAGGGCGCATCAAGGAGCAGGTTGCACGTGCAGACGTGGCGGAACAAAAGGCATTGGATGAGCGTGAAGACGAGATCGGATGGCTGAGGGCGAAACTGCCTTTTCTTTTTCTTTTTCAATTTTTTTTTATTTCCGAATTTGTATATGAATATATATTATTTATTATTATATATAAACATATATATTAAAATCCAATTTTCTTTTCTTGATATATTTTCCATTTTAGCTCGGAATTGGACGATTCAAATTGCATCGTGCTCTATATTTTTCGCTCTACAAAACAAAATACTAAAATTGATTAGTACTAAGTGTTTATTATCATCAAAACATAATTAAGCGAGATTAAATTGCCCAAAAAACCAACACAATTAAAGTCTCATATCAATACACTCATCCTCACTCATGAAGAACACCATGCAAGAGGTTTCTTCCACACAGCCTTTGGCTTTTCTCAATACGCAGAGAGAGAGAGAGAGAGAGAACAGAGAATGTAAAACCAAATAGCAATTCAAGAGAAGAAGAAGAAGAAGAAAAGATTCTCTCAGCTTTTCCTTTTATTCTCTCAGTGACAGCTGTAGGTAGATAACCCACGTGAAGTCAGCTCATCCTTTTCCATGCTAAAAGCATTCGTAACAGAAATAATAAATTAAGCTAATAGATCACATGAGCTTCAAATGGACAAGCAGCTGAACCTTGCTAATGGGCTTTCATCTGGGCTTTACAACTCAACACTGGGCCAAAAAACTAGCTAACATTTTAATCGGCCTTCACATCTACTATATTTATAAATACTTTCTAACTTATACTATATTTGTAACTGTCCCAAATTAATTTGTCTTACGAAAAATGTGACTTAGAAAAAAAGAAAAATTAGTTGGTATATGGCTTATATAAACAAGGGGAAAATGTAATAAAAAAAAACAAGGGGTAAATATAGCCACTTCTGGGGGCCACTAATGATAAATGGTCATAGTGTAGAAAAGGGAACTAAATAACAAAGTAGAGAGATAAAATTACTTAAACATCCCTCACATCACATCACACAGATCAAATCATTTTTTTAAAAACAAATCTCTCTCTCCTCCTCTTTCTTATTCATTTCCTTTCTTTTCTCATTCTCTTTCTTCTCACGCAGTGACGGATCCAGGATTTGATTTTCGAGGGGGCACCGTTTAGTTGAATTATAAAATTATTTTCTTTCTAAAACTATAAATTAATTTCTATTCAAATTCTTATTTTTATTTAATTTTAGTCTAGTAGAATTATGGATAACATTATTTATGAAAATATTCAAACAATATTAATGTCATAGTCAAAATAGAAAGTATTACGTCAAACTATTCATTTTATTTTTTCAGTATTTTCTTTATTGGTAAAGAAACGATTAAAAAGTTAATAATTTAAATTATTTGTTTTAATATTTTATACTTGATAAGTAACAAATGATTTATGTTTCATGACTTAATGTGACGATTAGAAATAAAAATAAAAATATTTAATTCAGGTATCAGTCATACATTCATTCTTTTAAATTAGGAAGGTTTGATGATGAAAATGATAAAATAATATAAAATAATTTAAATAATTTTTTTAATAAATAATAAGAAAATAATCTTAAATCTTAATATTATTGAAATTGAAATATAAAATTCAAAGTTGATATAAATTAAATATACTTATGAATAATATGATCACAAATTTTATATAAATTCAATAGAGAAGCACTCTTTAACCTTTTTTTTTTTATAAAGAATTATTTTACATATTATATAAATTAAAATTAAGATAGCAAGTGAGGAAGGGCATATGCCCCCTAAGCTTAGCTACATCCGTCCCTGTTCTCACGTCCATCTATTTCCCTTTCTCATTTTCTTTTCTTTTTTTTTCCTCTCATTTTGTTTTTTCAAAAAATCTCCATTTTCACAATTGTTACATACGAAAAGCTCTCTTTCCTCTCATACATTTTTTTTCTTCAGATTTGGAGCCCTTTTTCACTTGTAATTTGTTTTCCTCTTTTTTTTTTCATAGATCTCTGATCTATGCTTTTTCTGAAGATCTAAAGCAAAAAAAAAAAAAAAGGAAAAAAATGGTTTTTCTTTTTAATTTCCTCCATTTTTTCTTCATAGATCTTAGATCTGAAGCCCAAACTCGAAGATTAGACATGTAGGGGTTTTTTTTTTTTTGTAAAATTTTCTTACTCCATTTTTCTTGAGTTTTTCTTTTCATTTTTTCCCTATAATTTTCTTGTTGTATGATATTTTCAGATGTGCTAATTGTCTATTTTGTAATATATATAATGTATATCTTGTAATATATGCAATGTACGTTTCTACCTGTTTTTCTAAATATGCATATTGTAAGGTACTGTACATAACTGACGAGAGGGTCAACGTACACCTCTTTTACATTCTGTTCTTTTAAATGTATATTTTATAATATACGTGTTATACAGACTGAGAATACGGTCAACTTACGCCCCTCTTCATTTTGTTCTATTTTTTTTTCTAACTGTACATTCGCAATATACGTAATATACATTTTGTAGCCTGTTTGTATGCTAAATGTGTATTCTATAATATATATGATGTATATTTTATAATATATGTAATTTACATTTCTTTAACTATTTTTCTAATTATGTATAGTATAACTAATGAAAGGGTCAACATACACCCCTTTTACATTATGTCTGTTTTTTTGAATGTATATTTTGTAATATATGTAATATATGGAACTGAAAAAATGGTCAACTTACGCCCCTTTTCATTTTGTTCTTTTATTTTATTTTTTTTGCTAAATGTATTTTTTGCAATATACGTAATATATAGTTTGTGGTCTGTTTGCATATGAATTGTTATTTTGTATATTAAGCATTGTGTAATTATATATTGATTTTAAAGTTCGTTACACTTTGTTTTCAATTGTAGATTAAATAACATGTACACTACCTAGATTACGTATATCTATTTTTTTCTCAAATACCATTATAAAGCGGAAAGACGATGTACCTAATGTAGCAGATGTACAAAATATTTACATGAGAGGGAAAAGTAGAAATAATATACTAAAACAAATCTACAAAAATTGAATTAAAATCGAAAAGTGGTATAAATAAAAAATTCAAAAATAATGAAAATGTACAAAATATACCGAATATACTAAAACGCACTGGGGAGTGAAAAAATGCACTGGGAATGAAAATTTGTATTGGGAAAGAAAAAATATCAAAAGTGTCAGACTTTACATAATTTACGGAAATATCAGATATGTTAGAAGCGTCAGACCATACCTGATATCAGGGCCGGTCCTAAGTGAATACAGGCCCGGTGCGAAAAAATAGTTTTAGACCTTTTATCATATAATATTTAATATTAAAACATAAGAATTTTAAAAAGAACAACAAATTTTAAACTAAATTATTTTTTCCCTATCCACATAAATAAAGGGGATTTTTATTTAATAAAACACTTCACTACTTTTTTTTTTTTTGAATAAAACCCAATTTTGGGCATTGACGAATCTAGGATTTAGGTTCAAGGTAGACACACGATGCAGATACATATATAATTATAACTATAAATAACACATACGTCTTTAAAAAATGGTATATTTTAAATAGTGTATTTCAAAAAACACCATAATTTTATACACTATTATAAATTGATATTTTTTTTAACATGCATTGAACGAAAGAAAAATATTAAATTTATAAAAGAGTTAAAACCAACAAACTTGAAAAAATAAATAATTCTAATTCAAAAAATCTCAAATTTCATTATAAAAAAGCAACAATGGGTAATACGAATCTGCAATTGCAATGTGAGAAATTAAGATTAAAATACTATTGGTTGTAATTTTTAATTATAATAACTAAAAAAATTATTTTTATTATTGATCGATAATATCTGATTCGTTAAAAATTGAATCAAGTTAAAATAAATAATTAAAATACACAAATATTAAAAATTGTGGAAAAAAAATCAAGATTTGTACTCCAAATTTATTGAAATTTCTAAATTCTATTAATAGCGCATAAGAGAAAAAAAATACATAGATACACACACACACACACACACACACACACACACACACACACACACACACACACACACACATATATATATATATTGGCTTCAACTTAAATTCGAAATAGGCTTCAAAGTATTCCAATTCCAACTTATATAGAGTTTTCAGCTAACGAACCAAAGAAGAAACAATTACATACAATTCCTAATATGTATATGTGTATATATATATATATATAGAGTAAAAAAAAATATTGATTTTGGGGCCCCATTATTTTGGGGGCACTGGTTGCACCCCCTTAGGGTCGACACTGCCTGATATACGAAAAAGGTAATGTTGATATATTAAAATTTTGAATAGTAAAAAAAGACTATATAATAACATATTAGACAATGTGGCTATCCTTGCTTATTTACCCTACTTTGTGGCTATCCATGCTTATTTCACCCTACTTTGTGGCTATTGCATTACATATCCCTATAATTAAATTAGGGTAAAATATCATTTTGGTCGCTGAACTTTCATTATGATTTCATTTTTGTCCCTAAACTTTCAAAAGTTACATTTTTTGTCATTAAACTTTATGATTCGTTCCGTTTTAGTCATACCGTCCGGGTTTTTTCGTCTTGGACATTAGTGGAGGGCTTATGTGGCATGTAATTGATGATGTGATGAGGTTAAATATCATGAAAAAACGAATGTACAGTAAGATTAATCTCATCATTTTCTCCTTATTTGCTGTTTTAAACCTAAATGTATATTCGTTTTTCCACGTCATTTGACCTCATTCTATATTTATATAATATCATATCATCAATTACATGTTGCATAAGTCTTCCGGTAGTGTCTTAGACTGAAAAACACGGACGAAATAACTAAAACGGAACAAATCTTAAAGTTGAAAAACGAAAAATGTAACTTTTGAAAGTTTATGAACGAAAATGAAATGTGATGTTTATGGATTAAAATGATATTTTACCCACCAAATTACAATAGTTAATACGGGTTTTCTTATTTTTTGTTAAGAAAAAAAAAAAAGAAAAAGAAAAAGTTCCTCATTTGACTTGGGGCAATACAAAGTTAGAGAAAACAACCACAATCTTCCTCATTGTTGTTGCGAAAGGGGGAAAATTTTCTTCTAGTTCTCTCAACGTAATCAGGCATTTCTTTGAAGACAGGTTCAATCCTTCATTTTATTTGTTTTAGTTCTAATTACATCTTCTTCCTTGTAATTTCAAGATTCTTTCAAAGGAGTTTTTTTCCCCAATCAGAGATTTTCCCAGATCAAGATTCAGATCACTTGCTGCATAATCAGGGTGAAAAGGGGGGTTTTCTAACTTCCATTTCTGTATAAATTCTTCAATCTCAATGAAGAGGAGAAAGAGAGATAAAAAGGAGAATTGGGTTCGCTAGCAGATTAGAACAATTTTGTCATCCTCAGGTTCGTTGAGATTGTTATTTTCCACTGAAAATTTGATAAAAACAAAGTATTTTAGTCTAGTCCCCTAATGGAGCTCATCTCTTCTTTCTTCCAAATTTCACTGTTCAAACATCACATTCTTCACCCCATTTACCTCAGATCCCGATCAATTCACTATTATTTGATGATTTTTTGATCTCCAATTCTTTTCTCATTTCTTATCATATGGAATTCTCAATCATTTTGTTGAACTTAGTTAATGAATGCATTAGCCTTTTAATTTTGTTTAACTAACTTGAGATTTAGCTCTAGTAGGTTATTTTTTTTTTTTTTAATTCAATCGAGGTTGAGAATTGTGCTGTTATACTCTATGCTTGTGGGAATTTTTTTTTATCTGGATTTCTCATGCCAACTTTTGAGTTTATTGAACATATTGAATTTTCAGTTGCTCACAAATATGTTTCTTTTATCCATGTCAGCAGTGATCGTGCAAGGTGTTTGCTCATTCTTCTCACAATATTAGGTAAACTTTAGTACATATCCGAAGATGGGGCGCCTGAAACTGCAGAGTGGAATCAATGCAATTGCAGAAGAAGCTGACCCTGAGGAGTGCGGTGTCACCTATTTGAATAAAACTGCTTTAGCTTGTATGATTAATTCAGAAATAGGTGCTGTATTGGCAGTGATGAGAAGAAATGTGAGATGGGGAGGTCGATATATGTCGGGTGATGATCAATTGGAACACTCTTTAATTCAATCCCTCAAGGCGTTAAGAAAGCAGATATATTCGTGGCAGCATCCGTGGCATACAATCAATCCTTCTGTGTATCTTCAGCCATTTTTAGACGTGATTCGATCGGATGAAACTGGTGCACCAATTACTGGTGTTGCTTTATCTTCTGTATACAAGATCTTAACTCTTGATATGATTGATCAAAACACTGTTAATGCTGGAGATGCTATGCACTTGATCGTTGATGCAGTTACTTGCTGTAGATTTGAGTTAACAGATCCTGCATCAGAAGAAATGGTCTTGATGAAGATACTTCAGGTTCTTCTTGCTTGTATGAAAAGTAAGGCATCTATTATGTTGAGCAATCAGCATGTCTGCACCATTGTGAATACCTGTTTCCGTATTGTTCATCAAGCAGGCACAAAAGGTGAGCTATTGCAAAGGATAGCTCGCCACACAGTTTATGAACTTGTCAGGTGTATCTTTTCTCATCTTTCAGAAATCAATAATACAGAACGTGCTCTGGTCAATGGCAATAGTTCCAGCAAACAAGAGGTACTAAGACATTCTCTGCATTTCTCTTCATAACTAAAGTATCATGTGTTTTGGTCACCTATTTGTTGGTGGGAGTGGGACTCTGGGAGACTAAGATAGTTTTATACATGGTTGTTTTACTTTGGCTTATTGAAAGCTTCACTTTGTAGTTATACTTTTCCTGCATGTACTCTTGGTATAAATTGCAGCTTCTTTCCCATTTCCATTTTCCTAATTTGTTTTCCCTGGAAACTAAAGTGACAAGTGAGCTTCCCCCCCCCTTCCTTTTTCCCAGTGGTTTATATTTAGATTGGTTGTTAGTGTTACATTATCAGTCACCTGTCCCTCCATAGTCATACTTAATTGTGTTCTTAATTTGGTTTTTTACTCTTTTGGGAATAAACATACGCTTATGTTATTGGATTAATCTTTAACATTTCGGTAGTAGTTGTAGTCCAGCTCTATTTCATATCAATTACAGATAGTAAAAACGGATCTGGTAAAAATGTACTTGGTGTCCAGTTGGTTATTTGTTGAACACTTGTTCAGAGAACCACTGTAATTTAAATACCGCGAAAAGTGTGGTAACAGATTGCATTTGTTGGAATTGGATCATGGACTCCACTTAATCTTGCAACAAGTATGCATATACTGATACAAGTGCATTTCCACTGATTTTTTCAGCATTTTTAAAATTATGAACTTTCCTATAATACTAACAGTAACAGCTATAAAAGAAGGATGTTAATTACAAAACCCTTTACAGTTAGCACTCCAAACGGAAGCGTTGAGCACAAAAATCCCAAATGCTATCCCACTGAGACATTTATCTTGAAAAATTCTTTTATTGTGCTCTAACCACACATTCCAACAAATGGGCATCACACATTACCCCAAATCACTTTCTTCTTACCTTGAAGAATGGAGATTACCAACCGAAAAAGTGGACAAGATATTACTTTGAAGATCGTAAGAAAATGCTCAACTCATATTAAAAATGCTATAAAGTTTAAGCCAAATCCTTTGAGACTAATAACACTGGAACAACAAATGCCCCGTGCCCTCCCTGTATTTGTTGCACAAACAGACCAATTGGGTTGGAGCGACATGTCCAGCGTTCTAGCTTGTTTAGATTTGTTTTATAGTAATTATAATTAGCCTTTTTTGGGAGAACACTTTTACATTGTCCAAGGACTAATTTTTCATATTATCTTTTTGAAATTGCAAAATTGATTTTTGAAAAATGACTACCCATTGATTAAAATTCCCTTTTTTGTGTTTAAGAACGTAAGACTCTGAAATTGTGCTCCTTATGAATATATTTTTTTCTTGTTCAGGGTGGTAGGCTTAATGATGACCATGTGCTTGGAAGTAGACTATTGGAGAATGGAAGCTTGAGCCATGAATTTGATGGTCAATTATCTTCCAATAATTTTGATTCCAATTCTTCAACAAGTCTGATGACAACTGGGATGGATGAGAATTTACTCGAGGATGGTAGTATGAAGGATACTCTTCCGTTTGACTTGCATCTTATGAATGAACCTTATGGAGTCCCCTGCATGGGGGAAATATTTCGGTTTCTCTGTTCATTGTTGAATCTAGTTGAGCATATGGAATTGGGAGCTAGATCAAACACTATGGCTTTTGATGAAGATGTTCCTCTTTTTGCCTTGGGATTAATAAATTCAGCAATAGAATTAGGTGGTCCTTCCTTTCGCAATCACCCTAGCTTATTGAGTTTAATCCAAGACGAATTATTTCGAAATCTTATGCAATTTGGTTTGTCAACAAGCTCTCTAATCCTGTCAATGGTTTGTAGCATTGTTCTCAATCTGTACCACCATCTACGCACTGAACTAAAGTTGCAGCTTGAGGCTTTCTTTTCATGTGTCATTTTGAGGCTTGCTCAAAGCAGGTATGGGGCTTCATACCAGCAACAGGAGGTTTCCATGGAGGCTCTTGTTGATTTCTGCAGGCAGAAAACATTTATGGTGGAGATGTATGCAAACTTGGATTGTGACATAACTTGCAGTAATGTCTTTGAAGATCTTGCTAATCTTCTGTCAAAAAGTGCCTTTCCAGTAAATTGTCCTTTGTCTTCAATGCACATCCTTGCTTTGGATGGTCTTATTGCCGTTATTCGGGGAATGGCTGAGAGGATAGGTAATGGAACAGGCCTAGAAAATACTCCTGTGAATCTTGAGGAGTACACTCCTTTTTGGATGGTAAAGTGTGACAATTACAGTGATCCTAATCAATGGGTTCCATTTGTCCGAAGGAAAAAATACATCAAGAGACGGTTGATGATCGGAGCTGATCACTTTAACCGTGATCCGAAAAAGGGTCTGGAG
Organism: Gynostemma pentaphyllum; assembly: GCA_028015215.1. Taxonomy (NCBI): domain Eukaryota; kingdom Viridiplantae; phylum Streptophyta; class Magnoliopsida; order Cucurbitales; family Cucurbitaceae; genus Gynostemma; species Gynostemma pentaphyllum. Next base: position 39,217,131 of record CM051352.1, on the reverse strand, counting down.
TTCCTCCAAGGAACCCACCTCTTGCCTGATAAACTTGATCCGAAAAGTGTAGCCTGCTTTTTCAGGTACACAGCTGGTTTGGATAAGAATCTGGTTGGTGACTTCCTTGGCAATCATGATGAGTTTTGTGTTCAGGTTCTTCATGAATTTGCTTGGACGTTTGATTTTCAAGACATGAGTTTGGATACTGCTTTGCGGCTATTTTTGGAAACTTTCCGACTGCCTGGCGAATCACAGAAGATACAAAGGGTGCTTGAGGCATTCTCTGAGCGATATTATGAACAATCACCTCAAATTCTTGTGAATAAGGATGCTGCTCTTGTACTTTCTTATTCGATTATATTGCTCAATACAGATCAGCACAATGTTCAAGTGAAGAAGAAAATGACAGAAGAAGATTTCATTCGGAATAACAGGCACATAAATGGAGGCAATGATCTTCCACGAGAATTCCTCTCAGAATTGTATCACTCAATTTGTAAGAATGAGATCCGTACAACTCCAGAACAAGGCTCTGGTTTTCCTGAAATGAACCCAAGCCGGTGGATTGATCTGATGCATAAATCTAAGAAAACCTCTCCATTCATCGTGTCTGATTCTAGAGCCTACCTTGATCGTGATATGTTTGCTATAATGTCCGGGCCAACAATTGCTGCTATATCTGTGGTGTTTGATCATGCAGAACATGAAGAAGTTTATCAAACATGTATTGATGGATTCTTGGCTGTTGCAAAGATCTCTGCATGCCATCATCTTGAGGATGTACTTGATGATCTTGTTGTGTCCCTCTGCAAGTTCACAACCCTCTTGAACCCATCATCTGTTGAGGAGCCTGTACTGGCCTTTGGTGATGATACAAAAGCAAGAATGGCTACTATGACAGTTTTCACTATTGCCAACATGTATGGTGATTTCATTCGTTCAGGTTGGAGGAATATTCTTGATTGCATCTTACGCTTGCACAAGCTTGGTCTTCTGCCAGCTCGTGTAGCCAGTGATGCGGCTGATGAATCAGAACTTTCTACTGACTTGGGGCATGGGAAGCCTCTTACGAGTTCTTTATCTGCTGCTCATATACAATCAATTGGTACTCCCAAGAGATCCTCTGGGTTGATGGGGCGGTTTAGTCAGCTCTTATCTCTTGACACGGAGGAGCCCAGGTCACAGCCTACCGAACAACAACTTGCAGCTCATCAGCGCACCCTTCAGACTATTCAGAAGTGCAATATTGACAGCATTTTTACAGAGAGCAAGTTTCTGCAGGTTGAATCTCTATTACAGCTGGCCCAAGCACTCATATGGGCTGCAGGGCGACCCCAGAAAGGAAACAACTCACCTGAGGATGAAGATACTGCAGTCTTCTGTCTGGAATTGTTGATTGCTATTACCCTGAATAACCGAGACAGAATCGTGCTTCTGTGGCCAGGTGTTTATGATCAAATATCTAATATTGTGCAGTCAACTGTCATGCCCTGTGCCTTGGTAGAAAAAGCAGTTTTTGGACTTCTCCGGATATGCCAACGCTTGCTTCCTTATAAAGAGAACCTTGTTGATGAACTTTTAAGGTCTCTGCAACTTGTCTTGAAGCTAGATGCTCGGGTTGCTGATGCATACTGTGAGCAAATTACACAAGAAGTTAGTCGTCTGGTAAAGGCAAATGCTTCTCACATCAGATCCCCATCAGGATGGCGAACAATAACATCCCTACTCTCTATTACAGCTCGCCACCCTGAAGCTTCTGAGGCAGGATTTGATGCACTACTCTTTATCATATCTGATAGTGCTCACTTGTTACCAGCCAATTATACCCTCTGCATTGATGCATCAAGGCAGTTTGCCGAGTCTCGTGTTGGACAGGCTGAACGCTCTTTGCGTGCATTGGATCTAATGGCTGGATCCGTTGATTGTTTGGCAAAGTGGGCTAGGGAGGGTAAGGAAGCTGCAAGGGATGAGGAAGCCATGAAAATGTCCCAAGATATTGGAGACATGTGGTTGAGACTTGTGCAAGGGTTGAGAAAAGTTTGTTTGGACCAGAGAGAAGAGGTTAGAAATCAGGCTTTGCTGTCATTGCAAAAGTGCTTGACTGGTGTTGATGAAATCAACCTTCCACATGGCCTGTGGTTACAGTGTTTTGATTTGGTGATCTTCACAATGCTTGATGATTTACTTGAAATTGCACAGGGACACTCTCAGAAAGATTATAGAAACATGGAAGGGACGCTGATACTTGCCATGAAACTCTTGTCCAAAGTGTTTCTACTGTTGCTCCAGGATCTTTCTCAGTTAACAACTTTCTGCAAGCTTTGGCTTGGTGTTCTTAGCCGGATGGAAAAATATGCAAAAGCTAAGGTTAGAGGGAAAAGAAGCGAGAAGCTTCAGGAGTTAGTGCCTGAATTACTCAAGAATACCTTGCTTGTTATGAAAACCAAGGGGGTTTTAGTCCAGAGGAGTGCATTAGGTGGAGATAGCTTGTGGGAACTCACATGGCTGCATGTAAATAACATCTCTCCCTCGTTGCAATCAGAGGTTTTCCCAGATCAAGATTCAAACCACTTACTGCATAGTCAGGGTGAAAAAACAGGAGGTCTAACTTCCAGTGAAGCGAGTTCTGTTTCTTCAATTGAAAAGGTAGCATCTGACAGTGCTGGAACTAAAGGGTAGAGTTATTAAGTTGGCAATCTGAGCATTTTTTGCAAGTAATGTTGCAATGCATACTTGACCATCAGCACTGAAATTTTTGTCTAGAATTAATCTGTATTCAGATAATCTTACATTTCCAGAATGTATGATAGGACACATCTTATCTAGACTGGAGCTTGCATCAGAATTTTGCTCTCCTTTTTTCAGTTGGTGTTGTATGGAGGGTTATGTCTTTTGTAATGAATCAAATTTATTAAGTGGATTGCAAAAGTATTTAGATCAGCTGGGATTTAATACTGTTGGGTATGGATGCACAACATGCATTGGTAATTCAGGCAAGCTTAATGAAGAAGTGATAGCAGCCTCAGCAATTTCTTATAATGGTAAGGAAAAATGTATTATTATTTTTATAATGTTTGCTTCGTTTCTTCATTTATAGCCATTGTAATTAAAAGCATATTAAATATGTAATAGTATGCGAGTTTCAATTTTCAAAGCTAGACCATTATATTAATTGGGGCATGTGATGCATGTTTCTTAAATTAAAATAAGATAACCTTATTCTGTATATAATCATTTTGTTAAGCTGAAGGTTCTGTATATATTCATTAATTTGCAAATATAAGTGGACAATTCATTCTGAATTATAATATTTCTTTTTGGTAGCTAGATGGCCGTAGTTAGCTTGATACTTGGCAGTGTTCAAGAGGCATGGGTGACTTGTTCTTTTGGCATGTGTCATAGGTAATATGTTTGATTCCCGATTCAATCTCTTCTTTTTCAGGAAGTTTAATAATGGGTTTGCAACTTGATTTCACACAAAGAGGAGAGAATATGGTTAGCTAGAACATTGTGTCTTGAATCCTAGTATCGAAGGTCAAAGTTGCTTGTTGCTCTTTAGAATGATGAAAAGTATTCTTTGCTTGTTCTTCACAGACTGTATGTCTTATTTTAAGTCTTTAATCTCGCTAACTGTTACATCATTGGTAAAAATGCTATAAAAGACATGATAGCATTTTTTAAGCTATCATAGGTCTTTTCTCTTGCAGTGTATCTAGCCAGGTTCTATGGTGCAGTTGCAAGAATACTTTTTAAGGGTGATGGTAAACAAAGATTACATAATTTTTGGCATATTATTCCTTTATGGTTATTATCTTGTCTTCATTTAGGTAGAAGATAAACTCTGAATTTATATGAAAATTAAATGCCCTGGCATGTGATTTCTTTCTTCCTGTTTTTTCTCTTTTTACTTTTAGTGTTTAGTTTGTTCATTTGAAGTATGTTCACATATTTGAGTATTCATCCTTGTACTTGAAATAAATGTCAAGTGGTGGAATAGTTTTATTGGATTTTAAATTTTAGGTTTATATGAAGAGAGATGTGAAAATTAACATTTCAGGCTGAAAACTCACTCCACCGTCGATTCAAACTCAACTTTTTAGATTGTGAATCCTAGCATCATGGGCAAGGCTGATAAGACTTGTATCACTTTCTACCGTGTTTATTACAGTACTAGGTCTGATGGATATTAGATCACTATGTGGGCTGGTCGTCGACGATGTCCAAATTGTGGTTTCTCGCTCCACCGGAAATGCGCCTAGACATTTGGGAATAGGTATCGGGCTTGGACTCTGGTGCTTGTATGGGCATTGTTTCAAGCAGTGTTTTCAAAGCGAGAGGCGCACTCCAAGGCGACGACCCCTTTTGTTGCCTCCAAGGCGAGAGGCGACAAAAAGGTGTCGCCTTAGTGAAACCAAGCGCATTTGAATAAATTAAAAAAATATATGTATATATATATATATATATATATATATATATATATATATATATATAAAATTAATTAATTTCTTATTATATAAAATTTTATATAAAATAAAATACAAATTAATTTAATTAAGGGAAAACTTGAGGATAACTCTGATGTGTGGCATTGCATGTTAGCCAGCTTTGACTAACACCTGACACTCACTACAAATTCCACTAAACTATTAAAAATATCCCAACACATTAATTGAGGGAGTGGAGGCTGGGATAACCTGAGAAGTAAAGAGAGAATAGTTAGAGAGGGAAATTTAATAAAAAAAATCTGCTGTGATGGAATTTGCGATGGGAAAGATGAAGCTTTTGAGTCTAATTCTAGCGATGGAACTTGCTAATGGAGAAGAAGAAGCATGGGAAGGTGATGGGTCTTCTGGTTTATGGAGTAAGAACGTTAAGGGGGTTACCTCATCGAATGAAAATTGAAAAAAAAAAATTATTCTGAAACTTACATTTTCCTCGCCTATTCAATCAGGCGCTCGCCATGACCTCAGGCGAGCGAGGCGAAAGGCGCCCTATAGGCGCAAAAGGCGCTCGCCTCATTAAAACGCATCGCCTCTTGCCATCGTAAGGCGCACCCAGGTCATCTCGCCTCGCCTCTCGCCATAGGCGAGCGCCTGGGTGCGCCTTGAAAACATTGGTTTCAGGCTTAGTTTTGGGGTGGGCATACTCCAAAAGGCATGAGTTTTTTTTAAGTGATTTGCTTTAGACTTTTGTTTTGCTGCAAGGTAAATGAGTCTTAGTAGTATAGTTTCTTGAATCTAAAAAAAAAAAATAATGAAAAAATAATGAAGAGATGTGAAAATTAAATTATCAGGTGCTTCGGTTTGTCGACTAAAAAAAGTTTTAGTTTAGAATTCAAATGAATACACCTTCCATTATGAAAATGACTTGGTGTTTCTATACACTTAATGTTGTATTGTTTTTCTTTATCCGGCGCGTCTCCTCTTAATCTGCGCGGTAGCTATGTACGTGGAGGAATAGAAAAGGATATGAGAAGACTATGATCGTTTTTGTTGTCCTCGCTTTGAAATGGAGGAGATGCTGAATCATTGGGGTTTTACCTTTTATATTTTACAGGTATGGTGCTAGTAGGCATAGATTTTTTACCTTCCTGTTTTTTCTGATGACATTTATTATTGTTTTGTACCTTGCTTAGTAATGTACATAATGAAAAGTTTGCTCTAATAACCACTTGATAAAATTATGCATGTCCTTTTTGGAAGATGCCATCCACCGGTGCAGGGGCGGAGCCAGAATTTTTTTTTTAGGGGGGCAAAAATTATATAGAGTTAATTTTAAAAAATAATCAAAAGCAAAATAAAAAATCATACTAAAATTTCAATTTTTCATTCCAAATATTTTCAATTTTTACATATATTTTTTCATTTTAAATAAAATTGAAGGGGCAAAAATTATATAAAGCTAATTTTAGGAAATAAAAGGGGGGGCAAAATAGATAAATTATACTAAAATTTCATTTTTATATATTATTATTTATTTTTCAAAAAATTAGGGGGGGGGGGGGAATTGCCCCCCTTCATCAAAGGGTGCCTCCGCCCCTGCACCGGTGGTTTTTTATTTTTATTTTGTTATTACATCAAAAGATTCAAACCTTTGACTTTCTAGAAGGAAATATTAATGCCTAATTAGTTGAGTTATTCGCATGTCAACCCGACTTCGGGCTCTGACCCTGGAGTTAAATTGCAACTTATTAGCTTCAACAATAGGCGTTTGTTTGTAGTGATCGGGGATGTGGATCCAAACTCTATGATGATTTCATACCCATCCCATGTTTGGTTTTCCAAAAAGTTGTGGTTGGGAGGAGATTTAAACCCCATGATGATCTCACAACCGCCATCCCTAGGGTTTAGAACCTCTTCAAAATCCATTGTTTTTTTTTATCAACCCATGAAAGTGTGGCATATATTAAAAAAAAATACTCCTGAAAATAAAGGAACTCGAAGCTGAAATTAGAGAAAATGAAGGAGATGAAGAATCTATCTAATGAATATCGAAATAGATGAATGAAACGATGAATCAAACAAAATTTCTAGAGAGAAAAATCTGAGGAGACGTGTGGCTAGGGTTGAAAGAATGACAGAGTCACTCATTTTCTTTTCTATTTATATGTGTTCGGGTTCGGTTTCCCGGTTTAGGGTTGAATCATATTTTTTCGATTTTCTCTATTTCCAAACCGAGAAAACCAATAAAACCTTAATAACCGGACCGAACCATCCGGTTTGGTTTCTCGATTCGACGGTTATTTTGCACATCCCTAGTGGTAGCCAACTTTTGAGTCTTGTTTTCATATATTCCACACTTTCATGTTTATATCAGATTTATCTATTTCTAGATATTCTATTAATTTAATGATATCATTTATCATTTTAAGTGACATCTTTACCCTTAAAAGAAAAATCAGGATTTTATTACAATCATAAAATACTATAATAATTAAGCATTTTATGATTTTTAGACACAATTAAGTATTATATAATAACTTCGTTTTTATATAATCTTTTCAATAATATTATAATTACTATTTTTTTTTTATAAAAACTAATATATCACGTTGAATGTCATTTTTACAAACTTAATTTAGTTCAATTTAAATTTAGAATTCTATCATATTTTTTTTATAATTTTTTTTAAATTTCATTTAGTTGAATTTAAATTTAATTTTTATATAGTAGAAAAATGAAAAGTTTTCATATTTCAAAATTTCCATATATTTCTCACCATAGATTGTTTAAATTTGGAATGAAAAAAAAAATCTTAATTAAAGAAGTTATTACATTTCAAAGTTTTCATATATTTCTCTTCAATTTTGTGTGTACAAGTTTTAGAAAGTCTTCATATATGATTTTGCATTTATCTCAAAAAATTCTCACCAAATAATATATATATATATATATATTTCAATCTTTGTGGTAATTTTGAAAACTAAGTCTCAATATTGGCTATATGTGATAATAGTCCATACTTATAAGTATCAAACAATTCTATTATAATATGAAACAACCTAAAAACGATTTTATAATTAAATAAACATCATATGTTGAAATTTGAATACATCATTTCAAAACGAAGTTTAAAAAGAACGAAAGGTAATATTGTTTTAAAATTAAGAGTTAAGTTCTCATCTCGCTCACATCACGCACTAGATCATCATACTTATTTGTCAGCGGGTCGTCCTCTGAAAATCTTAGAGGCTCAATTATTGTTCATCAAGAAATGTCATAAATACCCTTATTTCATGCAAGCATATTCAGTAAGTCACTTATTTATCATATCAATAATAGTATATAAAAGACAATATATATGATATATGAGTGATTGATTATTAGTGATTTACCATGTTATAATATCACTGATATACAATTGTGATTGATTATAACTAATTTACCATGATATACTATCTGACAATGATATACTATCACCGATTTACCATTACCAATATCTTGCTTTATAAAGTCGGGAAAGGTCTTGCTGAACTAACATCACAAACCCGGGAAATACAAGTGGGAAGCATTGGGTTTCATCAAATCTGACTTTAGGGATCAATTCTGGCAAAACAAAATTGAGGGTTTTGTGATGGTTTTCAGACTTGGTTTAACTCTGGCGGAAACAAAAAATCTTTGGGTTTGAGGTCTTGCCAAAAAACTTTGAATTCTCGTCAGAGAGTAGGGGAATACAAGTTGAAAGCTTCAGGTTTTTTTTTAAAATAAATTTTGTAGAACTAAAATTGAATTTTTGAAAAATAAATTAGAATCAAATTCTAAATTCTTTGAATAAAAACTATATTTTTTTTAAGTTAAAAAGATAAGCAATGTCTTTAAAAACAAACCAAAAGGAAAAATGATTATATGATGTTTCAATCAATCATGAGTCAAATTGTTTTCTGCCAATTTGTGTCAATATTAATAGCTTCCATTTTTCAAGAATTTAAATTGGAAGGATTTACGTGCCAAACGAACCATATCGCTAGAACTATCCTAACCAAATTATTAATTGCAAGTGGAAAAAACAAAAGTAAAATTAAAAAGAGGATTAAAGTAAGCCATGATAGAGATAGACACTTTCATCGTTAAACTCGAAAACCAATAAGCCAACCTCCACCATCCTATCAAACCCTCAATTCCCATGCATGCTATTTTATTGCAAAAAAAAAAAAAAAAAAAACGAAACAAAACAAAAAAACAAAAAGTTAAGAATTGACAGAAAGATAAAGTACACTACTGAAAATGGCATCTCCCTCTAGAAACAAAGTTTCTTGAATTATTTTTACACAAACCATCCTAAACTATAAGTATTGATGTATAATTTAAATTTAAGTTTAAGTTTAAAGATGACCGTAAATCTAGTAAATTCTTAAGTAATATTGTTTAAAATATTCACTCTTAATATTGATTCAGTGATCAACATTATGAATTATATATTTTTACAATAAGTTAATCACTGATTCACACGTTAATCACTGATAAACATAGTACAAATCAATATATTTATAAATAGTTTTAAGCAATGATATATTTAAAAATATTACATCAAAATCTGTTACCCAGTGAAATTCCCCTAATCTCAAGTTAATTTTTCATGTATAGTAATAAAAATTCCTACTACTTTTACACATATATAATCTAACTGAAAAATAAAAATAATAGTGAAAAAGCTTATATCCACATTTTAATATTAGTAAGTGAATGAATACAAATAATCAATATTTAAAAGCAAAGATGATCATATTCGAGTGTATCTCTTTTAAAAAATTAAAAACTGCCTAAAAGACTTCATTATAATGCAAGATGGTTATATCTAAAAATTATGTCATCCACTATGCATTTTTTAAAATAGGTCTCTTAAAATAATCATTTATGTAACTATTCAAACTTAATAAAGTGGTGAAAATTGAACTTATTCTGTTAAATTTTTTTAGAGTTTTAGTTATTTTCATCTTATGTTGGACAACAGACCTTCTAGCATCTCTATATTTTTATGATATTATTAACTTCGGGTCTAAACCCACCTACTTTTATTTTTGGGTTCTACATAAAAGATCTCACATATGAAGATCCTCTCTTATCTAACTTAAGACTTTCTCCTATTCTTTCTCTTATTCTAATTGATGTAATGTTTTAGTTGTACCAATATCACACCATAACGATATGATTAAACATGTAGAATAAGGTTTGAGACAATTTCTATAAAATTAACTTAAACTTATTAATTTTTTAACGTTAACATCATTCATTAATAATAGAGACTATTAATATGATAAATTTAACTAAAGTTTAAAAATGAAAATGAAATATTAAAACTAATTTGACACAAAAGATAAAAAACATTGAGAGTAAAATATACTTAAATCCAAAAGAGTTTATGCTTTTTAACTGTTACTTTTGCGGGCCTGTCTCTTTGGAGAGAAATGGATAAAAATAATTGGGAGAAGACAAAAGAAGGGTTCTTTTTACCACTAAGACCCATAATTAAGTGGCAAACAGCCTAACCCCATTAAATTAATATGTAACATTAATGCAGAATTATCACTCTAAAAGTAGGATTATGATAATATGGACAATCATATATATATATATATATATATATATAAAAAAAAGAACAATCATAGAGAACAAGAAAATGTAAAGACAAGTAACTATCATGACTCATGCAATCTATGTCCAATCCCTACGCATGCCTTTTCTTTTTTTGGCACAAACAACGATGTAGTTTTTGGTTCTTACCAGCCAGAGCCAGATGCTATGTTTTTTTGAGCCGTAATGTAATGCACCAACCCATCTCTTGATTTTGACTCAAAAAGCATTATAAAAATGTAATGTCGGGAAATTATTTTGACCCAATAGTAAGGATATTTTAAGGGAATATTAGGTGGATAACCCGTTTTCATACATTCATAATAAAAAATAATCATCTATTTAAAAATAATTTTTTTGGTTAATTTACACTTTCTTAAGAGATCTTGCAATTTTTTGCCAATTTACCATTTTTACTATCTCCAATATTTGCTGGAGCATTTTTGCCCAATTCCCTTTTTTTTATTATTATGATTAAATCTAGGAGTCAATTGCTTGGGCATTTAATGTTTGCTGACGCATTTATTGACCACTTAATTTTCTCTTTTTTTTTTCTAGAATTTTAGATCGACAATGAAATTATTGTACGTAATGCTATTATTCATATAGTGTCGTTTTTATTTCCAAATAAAATACTATGTTGAAATTATTCTGTTTTTTCATTTTTATATGTGAATAATTTATTTTTTGTTTCATTTTCCTTGATTTATATCTTGATTCTCTCTCCTTTATTATTTCAGTTTTATCTTATATGTATCTTATGTACATTATGTACACTATTTTAAAAATAATATACATAATGTATGACTTGTACTATATTCATTTTTCCAAACTATAAGATGTTATATTTTATTTTATTTTTGTTTTATGAGATGAAATTGTTATTTTTTCAATTTGACAATTGTGTTATAAGGATCATGTTCTAGTTATTTTTACCTTTGATTTTTTTTTTTGTCAATGTGTGTATTGTTATTTATTTTGTATATTAAGTATATTGCATTCGACATGTGTTTCCTTATTGTATATATAAATGTCTGGTAGCACTTGACTATTTGTTTACAATAAATTTACATAATATCTGTTTACTATTTTTGTAATAAAATGTGTGCATTTGTCTTGGTGAATTTGATTATACATTACGTGTATATCTAATATTATATACATAATATACGATCGATACTGAATGTTTCCATATATTATGTAGAAGATATTTAATTAGCAACAGATTAATAGTGTTAGTAGTAAATATACAATTTAATCAATAACAACTTATAAAATGTTTACAATAAATACCAATATTAAATATTGTTCGTTTCATTTTCAATATTTGATGAATCTAATACTCAGAACATATTCATAATGTTGACAAAGCAGAACATGCCACACATACTGTACATGATACATAGTATATATTGAATGTGCCACAAATACCAAACATGTCAGTACCACATCAGATACAACTTCATATCTGTATTTTTTGTATTCTCCATATCTGCAAAATACCCTTTATTATATTGATTGTACATATATAACATTTTGTGTGTATATATATATACACATAGGGCTGGTCCTATAAAATGAAGGTTCTGGTGCGATATTTAATCTTGGGCCCCTCGTCATATAATCCTTAATAACAAAATTTTGCTATAGTATTAATTATAAACTAAGGTTAAAAATACTAGTATTGAGCATAATTTTTTATAATAGTAACAAAAATATTATTTGAATTATTGATAATTATAATATTTAATGTGTTAAACATTAAATCAATAAAAAATAAAAAAAATTATCGATTTAATTTAACATCATTTAATTCATGTTAATTATAAAATATATAAATACAATATTAAAAAATTGTGAAAAAAAAATAACGATTTATATTCTAAATTTAACTTATTAAATTTAAATAAATAAAATGATAGTTAAATTCTTTAATCATATTTAAAATTTATACTTATTTTTTTTTTTTAAGAAAAAAAAAAAAGCAAAACAGACATTATGTCCACAACTAGATTCAAACTCATGACATAAGGTGAGGCAAAGAAATTGAAGAATTCACGATCGCCACCATACCAAAAATAACTTATGCATGTTACGATGTACTCATCTATGTAAGTTTAATACTAATTAAGCTCTTCCTAGATTTGGGGCCCCCAACATTCGTGGCCCTGTTCTGTCGCACCAGATGAATAGTGCCAACGACGGGCTTGCATATACACACATAAGATTTACATTAAATATAAAAAAAGTGGATTATTAAAAAATAAAAATAGATGAATCTGCAAAATATCCCTCATATAGAGATAAAAGAACAAACAGATGAATATGAAGAAAAAAAACATTTTTTTACGATAAAAAAAAAACACATAAACACAACGGTTTTTTTTTTATAAATAAATTATACCTTAATCTTATGAAAGGTTCAAATTCTTCAAGGTTTTATTGTTTTTCTTACATATTGTTTCGCTCCATGATGAAATCTGAAGCTTGAGAGAAAGAGAGAATGAAACTTTTTTTTTTTTGAAATATGAATCATGTGGAGGAGGGTAAGAGAGAAGAGATTATTTGTTAAATTAAGGAGAAAGGGAGAAAATAATGCTTTTTAAAAATTGTGCCTTGATTTTCTGCATGGTTCTTGATATGTACACCCAATTAATGCTCCAAATATGCTATTTTGCTCATCTACGAAATTGAAAGGGTAAAAAAGTATTTTTCTTCACCTCATTATTTCTCCAGGTTGCTATTTGGTTTTATTTTTGGATGGTGGCTAGTAACCTTTATAAGAGAGGTTTTAGTGGTTAGTAATATAGATAACCCATTATTTAAATCTAAAATTCAAGCATGAAATAATACAAATTTATCATTAGTTTTGCATTGATAAGGGTTCAGACCGAACTAAAACCAAACCGAAAAGGATTCGGTTTCGTTTTTTTTCCTTCTCTTGCAAAATTATCAAAGTCTAGTGGAGACCTTCAAAACTAGACTAGTAGCAAAGGGTTATTTTAAAAGGGAAGGGGTGGACTATGAAGAAACCTTCTCTCCTATCGTTATGTTGAACTCTATTAGAACTCTTTTATCTATCGCCGCCCATTTCGATTACGAAATTTGGCAAATGGATGTCAAAATTGCATTTCTGAATGGGTATCTTGACGAGAGTATCTACATGTTCCAACCAGAAGAATTCATAGTCCAAGGTGAAAGACAAAAAATTTGTAAGTTGCAGAAATCCATTTATGTATTAAAGCAAGCTTCATGGTCTTGGAACTAGATTTGACACTACGGTCAAATCATATGGTTTTGAACAAAATATTGATGAATCTTATGTGTACAAGAAGATAGTCAATAAAGATGTGGTATTTTCATTCTATGCGTAGATGATATCTTACTTATTGGGAATAATGTAAGAGTATCATCAGACATTAAGAAATGGGTAGATAACGAATTCCAAATGAAGGATTTGGAAGAGGCTCAATATGTTCTTGGCATCCAAATTATAAAAGATAGCAAGAATAAAACGTTAGCATTGTCTCAAACATCCTACATTGACAAAATAGTTGCCAAGTATGAGATGAATAAATCCAAGAAAGGAGCATTACCTTTCAGGCAAGTGATTTATTTAAGTAAGGAGCATTCTCCTAAAACTTCTCAAGAAATTGAGAGTATGAGACAATATCTTTATGCCTCAGCTGTTGGAAGTCTAATGTACGTAGGGGTGTAAATCGGTCAGGGTCAGTCGGTCGAAGTCGGTTTTAGTCGGTTTTGCACAAAAAACACTCACCGCCGCCGCCGACTGAACAATTGGAAAAAATCTTGACACCGACCATCCGAATGATCGGTCGGTCGGTTTTGGTCAGTTTTATTTGGTCGGTCGGTCGGGGCGGTCGGAGTAGGCCATTATAAAATTTTAAAACCGACCGATAATGGTCGGTTTTTGGATTACCCAAAATCGACTCCGATTGAATTGGTCGGTTTCTCCGACTGACTTTTTCGATTTCGGTCGGTTTTTTGGTTTTAACTTACACCCCTAAATGTACGCAATATTATGTACTAGGCCAGACATCTGTTATGCAGTAGGGATTGTAAGTTGTTATCAGTCAAATCCTGGTTATGAGCACTGAGTGGTAGTCAAGAATATTCTCAAGTATCTATAGAGAACGAGAGAACATATGCTTGTATACGATAAAGAGGATTTGATTCTCAAGGGCACACATATTCTGATTTTTAAGCAGATAATGATTCAAGGAAATCCACACTGGATCAGTTTTCACACTTTGTGGTGGAGCCATTGTTTAGAGGATTATTCAGCAAAGTTATATTGCTGACTCCACAATGGAAGTTGAGTACATAGCTGTTAAGGAACGTGTCTGGTTTAGGAAGTTCCTAATTGATCTGGAGGCAATACCAGATATGGACAAACCTATAACACTGTTTTGTGATAACAGTGGTGTTGTGGCAGACTTCAAAGAGCCTGGAAGCCACAAACGAGGAAAGCACATAAAGAGAAAGTATCACCTAATAAGGGAGATAGTCCAAAGAGGAGATGTTGTAGTGACAAAGTTAGTCTTTGATGATAATGTTGCTAATCCATTTACAAAGATGCCTCCGGCTAAGGTGTTTGAGCATCATATGTATAGTTTAGGATTACTAGATAAATCTCTATAAAGGTTTAGTGCAAGTGGGAGATTGCAGGGTTATCTACCCTGAATCTTATGTAATCCGTTAAGACTATAAATAAATAAATGATTATTATTTACTTAGTAATATTTGCATTGTCATTTATTGATAATTATAAATGTTATCCATCATTTGATCCATAGTTACTTATGGTGACTTAAAGTGAGTATTAGATGCAGAAGGTTTATTTAAGTTGTAACTTAAAAATCTGTGGTCTCATGAATAAAAGTTGGGTGCCTTATTTCTTGGAACACCACTAATAAGACCCACTTATAAATTGGTACAAGTGATCTTATTTGGATCACTCATGTAAAGATATGTGAGTGGGGGTATTGTTGCAATAGAGATTGTAGTAGCTGGACTAAGATGTACTTACTGTCTTCTTGTAAAATCGTTCAGAAAGACACTTTGTATATCAATCGGTTGATCATGTACAATTGATCTTCATCTTGAGTGAATTACGAACTCTTTTTTGCAAGAGACAAATCTTTGTTTTGAATAGGTGAGAGTGACTAATATAGTTCGCTCAATATACCTCCCACTTTGAGGATTGGATCTTGCATATAGCCGGGAACGTAGTTACACAAGATTGGAATTCACTCTTTTCCTTATAAGGAAAATAATACTAGTTCTCTTATGGACTAATTCAAGGCTTGAACAACGGGGCCCCATATTCCTCTGATCAAGGAATTAGTCAAACGCATAATGGAGATTATGTAAGATTGTTTATTAGAGAATTAGTTGGGCTTAAGTAACAAGATTTATCATGGAGCTTAAATCAATAAATTACCTAGTCGTGGATGCGAACTACTTGGGAAGGATAAAAATGTAGTTAATGATTATAACCAATGGGCATAACTATGTCTATAGAACTAAGAGTGCAACTCTAGATATTTAGTGGAGTTATCTTAGAGTTAATGAATAAGAATAAATTGATTAAATGAGTTTTAATAAATTTAATTCTAGATCATTGAAGCTTAGTGCTATAGGTCCATTAAGTCCCCGAGCTAACGCATGTAAATGAGAACAATTAATTTTTGTGAAAAAATAAGTTTAAGTAATTTATTTGAAGTTGTCAAATTAATTAAAGGCAAATTTAAATAGAGGAGTCTATTTTATTAATTAAAAGAAATTAAATAGAGGAGTCTATTTAATTACTTAATTAATGAGAAATTAAATAGACAAATTAAATAGAAGAGTCTATTTAATTATTTAAATGAGAGATTAAATAGAAGAATATATTTAATTATTTAATTTTGAAGTTGACCAAAATTAATGAGAGATTGAATAGATGAACCTATTTAATTATTTAATTTGAAGCTGTCAAATTATGGGAAAGAAAAATAGGGGCTCTTTGCAAATGCAAAATATGTTCAATATTTGTAAAAAAAGAAAAAAACATATTTCCAAAAAAAAAAAAAAAAAAACTCCCCTCAAAAAAAAAATATTCAAAATTGCCCCTAGTAATCGGTGTTAGAATCCCGATTCACCGATATCCCGATATTTTATGAAGTATCACGATTTTTTATAAGTTATCCCCCCCCCCCCCCCCCCCCACCGATATCCCCCCCCCCCCCCCCCCCCCCCCCCATCCCCCCCCCCCCGCCAGCTATATTTGCAAATCTTTTTTAAAATGCTATATTTATAAATATTGCTAAAAATTCTGCTACCCAATGAAATTTCCCAAAAATAAATAAAAGGAGTTTCATTTATTTATTTAATAAAATAAGTCTATTAATTTAAGAGGATGTTTAATATACACAATCACTTCTAATTGGCCCAGGCACGATGGCCCGAGACCAATGATTGATGAAGTGGGCGTGCGGACCATCTTTGTAAAGGACCACACACCAACATCAATCATAAAGGGTTATTGTTGAGCATTTTATTTATTTATATATCTATGGTTAAATTAATGAGATTAATTTAAATATTTAGATATGAGAATAATTGTTTTAAATTAATTTAGATTAATTTAAGTATGATAAGGAATATCATGAATAATTAATTAGATTTATTAAAAGATATTATATCATGAATTATTCAAATAAAATTTTGAATATTTTTATTTAATTATTTAGATAATTAAATTTAAGATTATATTCAAATTTTAAAGATTTTATAAGAGCTCCTATTTTCCTATAAATAGGGAAGGGTTTAGAGAAACAAAACACACTGAGGTCAAGAGTTGAAAATAAAACTCAGAAAAATTCCTCCCTCTCTTCATCCCCTCTCTCACTGCCACCCACAGTGGTGAAGGAAAAGAAGTTTTTCTTTCCATTTTCTTTTTCCTAGAATGATTGTGCCCACACACCATTCTCCTTGTGCTTAGTGAAGAAAACTCATTGGTGGTCCCACGATCGTAACCAAGGATGAAAAGCAGACACTTCTCTATAAGGGTATGATTTTCTTTTATGCATATTATTTTTAGATTAATATTATTCCGCGAGGAAAGATACTTGGGAATTCCGCTACACATATCTCTATTTTTAGAGGTCTCAATCCCAACAAAAACAAATCCTTAGAGTAGGATATTACTAGTTGACTATAGAAACAGACTGTATTAAATATGTTATAGAATATCACAAGTGTCATATATACGTAAAGAAGATTCATGCACCAGCTTTTGAGTTGCATGTTTTATCATCACCCTGGCCATTCTTGATGTGAGGAATAGGTGTGATTGGTTCGATCGAGCCAAAAGCCTTAAATGGTCACCGTTTCAATCTGGTTGCTATTGATTATTTTACTAAATGGGTGGAAGTTGCAACACATCGAAGTGTTACAAAAAATGTCGTTCAAAGATTCTTAAGAAGAGAAATAATATGTCGATACGAATTGCCTAAGCGGATTATCATTGATAATGCTAAAACTTTTAACAACAAGCTTATGACAGAATTCTGTGAAAAGATGAAAATCAAACATGCAAACTCGACTGCTTACCAACCTAAAATGAATGGACCTATAAAAGCAACTAATAAGAATATCAAGAAAATTATTGGAAAGATGACAACCACATATAAGGATTAACATGAGATGCTTCAGTATGCATTGCATGGATATCACATAAATACTGGGGCGACGGTATTTTCTCTAGTTTATGGTATTGAGGTTGTTCTCCCAATTGAAGTTGAAATTTCGTCTCTCATAGTTCTATTGGAATCAGAGTTGGAAGAATCAGGATGGATTCACACTAGATATGAGCAGTTGAACTTCATTGAGGAGAAAAGACCAACTGTGTTATGTAGAGGTCAGCTATACCAAAGAAAGATGTCATGAACATATCAAAAGAAGGTACACCCTCGTCATTTTCAAGAAGGAGATTTAGTTTTGAAGAGCATTCTTCCTTTTCTAAAGGACCACAGGGGGAATAGACTCTAAATTATGAGGGACCATACATCGTAAAGAAAACATTTTCAAGAGGAGCCTTCATGTTGACTAATATGGATGAGGAAGATTTACCGAACCTAATTAATTCAGATAAGGTCAAGAAATATTTTGCGTAATCAAGAGAACTTACCAAGCAAGCATTTTTGTTAGGATACAAATGAATTTCAAGAAATTTACATTTTTTAATTATCTATTTTCCCTATCTCACTCATATTGTACTAGCAATCTATATATGAATCTCAAAATTATATTATCAATAAAATTGCTCTTTGTTCAATCTTTAATCTCTAATCATTGTTTTATATCACTACTTTTATCTGAATCTATTCTTTTCCAAACAAGAGATCCTCACCTATGTTATCTTCACGCACATTCGGCCCAGATAGATATATTTTTAAAATGGGAGTCGACAAAGATAGAAAGCTTAAAAAAAGAAAATAGAAACAAAAATAGAGAAAAAGAAAAAAGGAAAAGCAAGAATTATCTCTTGCATAAAAATGAAAATAATTTCTGAATTAATAGTTGAAATGTCTAAATATTGTGGCAAAACCATGTGATTGTCGACATATTCAAGCTATGACAAACCGATGATTGAGAAGAAAATACCAGGGTAAAATTTGTTTGGATTTTGGGCTACGAAACATCATCTCGCACAATCTAAAAAAAGGTTATGGTAATTTTGAAGGACAAAAACTCATTTTGTTTTTAGTCATAAGCATTATCACTGGAGAAATTAATTATATTTGACACTAAGACAATTTAAGGGGATTTGAACCCTTTTAGTGACACCTCATTCGCTCATGAATCAGTTATTACTTTTAGAGATAAGGAAAATCATGTTGAGTTGGCTAGTAAAAAAAGAGATAGAAGAAGTGTTGTTTTCATATTATGTTTTTCTTCAAAAGAAAGAAAGATCAAGTTTTTCAAAGATATTTACGCTTGCGTTTCATAAACTTATGATTGACAAATGAGTGGGTGCAACCTAGTTAGGATGTACTTATATTGTAGTGCTGCACTTTATTCTCAAATATTCATGTATGAAATAATTAATAAAAATATCTATTTTTTAAAGTCGATACTTTTGTGTAGTTACTAAATAGGATAAAATAAAATAGTTAAATTATTTTATGGATAAAATTGAACAATTTTTGCTTTCTTGTCGTTCAAAATAATAAGTTTAATATATTGATTTTTCACTCTTTTTTGCTATTTAAAATAATAAGTTTAATATGCTAATTTTGTTAACACTTGATTTTTTTTAAAAAAAGTGATTCGAAAGTTATGTACCATTGGTTTTTGAGATAATGTAATATAAAAATGAACTCATATGATAGGCCGAGCTTGGCTCGCTCCAACGAACCAGGCCCAAGCTCGGCCCAATGAACCTAGCCCATGAGCCGAGTCGCGAGCCTTAAATTTTAGATTGGGCCGAGCCGAGTATAAGTTCGTTGGGCTCGAGCTCGAGTTGAGCCTGAGCCTTCTAGCCTGGCTCGGCCCATTGATAATGGTGACTCCTATATACATCCTACATTCTTCTTTTAAACAATCTTCACCAGGACTTGTTTATAGAAATTTATACATGATAATTAATTGTAAAAGTACTTAAGATCCATTTATTCCCACCTTAAACACAAATAACAAGTAACTTGGTTCTTAGGTTTGTTTTGAGCCATAACCTACACGTAACACAATTCATGTTTTTAATATAACTTATATTTCATTAAACATTAACAATTAATATGTTAACAAAGGTAGAAATCTCAAAACAGTTGAATGATTAACCTCTTAATATCGTTCTTAAATATTTTAGGAACATTCAAATCTCATTTCACGACCCCAAAACAACCCCTAAACCCGAGCCTACAAACAACCCCCCATACTTTCAATATTACAAAAACAGTGAGAGGGGTGTTGGCTCTATTTTACCAAGAAGAAAATAGGGACACTACAAAAAAACTGTTAAATTGCGACCAGACATTTGCGACCAATGATATTGGGTAGTTTTTTTGGTGACCACTCTGGTAGTAAATATAAATTTTGACTTAAAACGACCATATGGTCACTTTTTTGCGACCAAATGGCGACCAAGTAAAGAATTAGTCATGAAAAATGGCGCGAAGCAAGTGACCATATGGTCACTACAAAATTACGACCATGTGGTCATAATTTTGTGACATGGATTATCATTTAGTAGCAAAAAAAGGCGTGTAAATTTGGCGGGAGAAAGGCTACCAAGGGGTCACAATTCAAAGTGACTATATGGTCGCAATTTTGGTGACCTTTAGTGACCAATGGTAGATTAAAAATTTGGTGGGAAATAAGCTACCAGGTGGTCACATTTTGAAGTGACTAGATGCTCGCAAAAGTTGTGATTTTAAGTGACCAGTGGTAGATAAACAATTTGGAGCGAGAAAAGCTACCAACTGGTCACCAAAATAAGTGACCATGTGGCCGTAAATGTTGTGACTTGATGTGACCCGGGGTAGTGAGGAAAATGGCGGGAAATTTTGGCAGGAAAATGCGACCATTTGGTAGCAAAAATACGACCATCTGGTCACAAATAAGCAGAGGAGTCCATTATAAAATCCACTCCTCCCATTGTTTGTTAGCATGAAGAAAAAAGAAAATGAGAGAGTGGATGTATGTTCGTTTGATAGACAGGTATTTGAACGATGAGTTCGTGGCCGGGGTTGAATAGTTTGTTGAGTTTTGCATGACAAATGTCTATTATGAAAAGTATGGTGGAAAGCTACGTTGCCCGTCCAGGAAATGCGACAATAGGAGAATCATATCAGTTACAGATTTGAAGGTTCATCTTTATAGTCGGGGATTTGTGCAGAATTATTATCACTGGGTGTTTCAGGGGGAAACAAAGGAAATGTTCGACACTGCATTACAGGAATCGAGACAATACGAAGGTAGCAGCTCGAATGTAGAGGTTGTTGCCGAAGAACGAAATGATGAACAATAGTATAGTCAGATGCAGCAAATGATACTTGATGGTGCGGGGTATGGGGGCAATGAAAATTTCCGTGAAAGTTTAATTGTAGACGAAGATGAACGGGTTGTTGAAGAGGAAATGAATCTGGAAGCACGTAAGATGGACGAGATGCTAAAGACAGTCAGCCGACCATTGTACGATGGGTGTGAGGTCATTCAACTTGCTGTTGCTACAGAACTTTTAAATATAAAGGTGTAGTACAACATACCTAGTAGAGGATTTGATTCGATTGCATCGTGGTTTCGTCGATGCTCTCCAGAAGAAAATATTATGCCCCACAGTTTGTACGAAACGAAAAAGCTAGTAGAGGGACTTGGTTTACCCGTGGAGAAAATAGATTCGTGTTAAAACGGATGCATGATTTACTGGGATGTGGATGAGGACCTGCATCACTGCAAATTATGTTTCCTTCCAAGATATAAACAAGGGAAACGCAGCCTGATTCCGTACGCCCGCATGTTCTATTTACCGCTGACCCCACGTCTGCAACGGTTGTATGCATCGGATGTGGCAGCTTCACACATGAGATGGCATCACGAGCATTCACAAGATGAAAGTGTTATGAGACATCCCTCAGATCCTGTGGAATGGAAGCATTTAAATAATTGTCATCCTGATTTTGCACAGGATCTGAGAAACGTCAGATTGGGCTTATGCACGAATGGCTTTAACCCGTTCGGGGCATCTGGGGCACAATATTCAGTTTGGCCAGTCATGGTAACCCCGTATAACTTTCCTCCCTCAATATGCATCGCGGACTACGTTGATTTTTCGAATGTCCGGGCGAAAAGTCCAAAACAGAAATTGGATGTGTATTTACAGCCACTTATTGCAGAGTTGAAAAGGTTGTGGACTGATGGTGTTATGACGTACGACATTTCGAAGAAACAAAATTTCTTGATGCGCGCCGCGTTAATCTGGACGATCAGTGACTTCCTGCGTATTCAATGTTGTCAGGTATGTTGATCTTCAATTGCTCTTTCATATACATTTTTGAGTATGTGTTTAGCTTTTGTTATTGCTTTCCTTAGTCAGTGTAGTTAATTGTGTGAAGCTTAATCTCATCCTCTTAAAGGATGGAGTACGCGGAAATCGCATGTCCACATTACATGCTAGACACGGATGCATTTTATCTCATAACATCGAAAACTTGTTGGTTTTAATTGTCACCGTCAATTTTTGCCGTTGAATCATATGTTTCGTTCAACGGTAGATTGGAAGAAAGGTCGACAGTAGAAAAGAACCCCCGATAATGTATAGTGGAAGGCGATTCTTCACGGATGATGCTATATGGATGTAGAAGATTATAAGAGCGCGCAAACAATGCATGGAAAAAACACGGGTTGGAAGAAACGGAGTTTTTGGGATCTACGTATTGGGAAGATCCCGATTAGACACAACATGGATGTAATGCATATCGAGAAGAATTTCTTCGACAACTTTTCAATATGAAGGCACGTTATGATATACGGAGATATGTGACCGTTCCGAGTTGGAGAGGCGACAATGATAATTACACAAAAGCAAAGTACATGTTGACGCGGATGAAAAGAAAACATTATTTGAGTGGATCAAATCCATCAAATTCCCGGACCCCCGGATCGTTTCAATTTGAGTCGGTGTATAGGCAGTCAAAAACATATCATGTTCGGGATGAAAAGCCACGGTTGTCATGTATTCATGCACGATTGATGCCTGTCGCGTTGACCGTTCTAGAGAATAGACATTGAGAGCCGCTTGCACGCTTGTTGTTTTTCGGGGACTTGACACGTCCTTCAAGCTATTGTCGCTTCAATGAGTTCAAAGATCGTTGTTATTTTTGTAAGTTGGTGCGAATGTTACAACCTTGGCTTTTTGACTCCATGGAATATCTTCAAGGGCATCTTCCATACGAGGCATTTTTAGGGGTCGGTACATTCATTGCTGGATGTACCCATTTGAAAGGTAAGCCATTAATTTGTAATTACCTATAAAGTACATGTCAATGTAAATGTTTTCTACTATTGTACCCCCCGTACTTACGTCGGTTGAAAAAGCGTCGGAAATAGCGTGAGGTTTTGAGTATTGCAAAAGACTACCACATTTTGTTCATACTACTTTGATTAACACATTGCAGAGCAGTTTCAACCAGCGAAACGAAAAATTGTCGAAAATTTACTTGAAGGTGTTGACATAAATGACTTGTCGATTTTTACGGAACCTGGCATGACAGTTGGAAGATCAATGCGTAGGCCGTTGACCGATTTTGAGTATCACGTAATGCAGACATACGTGTTATGCAACTGCGCAAAGATCGAGCCTTACATAGAGTGAGTTCGTAACTTAACATTATTTCATCGCCTAAACAATTGCAAACTATTTCAAATATTTGTTAACTATTTTTCTAACATACATATTACTTCTAAACTTATACGTTCGAATGACACGAGTTGGTCTTACAGCCACTGAGGATGGGTCAATAATCGACAAAGAGTTTCGTTCTTGGTTCAGTGCATACGTGAGTTATTTTAAATTGTCAAAAAAACCGTGCAATTTGTTGAAAAAATTACTATCATTCTAACATTACTGTATGTGAACAATGACAGGTTGACTCCCCTACATTATCGGTAGATGATCCTCGCATTATTTCTTTGGCAAAGGGACCTGGACGGATTACAAGGTCGTATACTGGATACGTTGGTAACCGTTACAGATTTCAAACGAAGGCGCATTCAGTTAACAGAGAAACAAACAACAGTGGTGTTTGCATAAAAGATCATGTGTTCGGCACAAACGAAGACGATTACTTCGGATTAATTGATGAGATTCTTGAGATTCAGTACGCAAGTCCGACGCTAAAACGCATTGTTCTATTCAACTGCACTTGGTTCGAGACAACCAGATGAGGCGGTGTCCGTAAGATTGATCATTTATAAATCGTTGAAGTAAACAAGTCTAAGCATATGCGCACCGCTGATAGGTTTGTCCTGTCTTCACAGGCGATTCAAGTTTATTATCTGAACTATCCGATTAATAGACGAGATCTAACAGATTGGTTAGTTGTTTGTAAAGTTAAACTACACCGGGTAGAAGAAAACTTGTCCGAGAAAGACGACCATGCAAAGGAAGTTGGTGCTTTTCAATAAGATGAGGTAAGATGTCGTGCAATCGACGATGGTCAAAATGCAAGTACTGTTCGTCCTTTGAACGATGGAACGATAACATTGCATGATGATGATACAAATGCTTCCACTTCTCACGCACGTGACATTGATGCTGAATTTATTTGAGACGATGAATCCAATGAAGAAATAGAAGAAGAAGAAGAAGAAGACTTTATGTGAGGGACTTCTTTGAGACTATGAATCCGATGAAAAAGAAGAAGAAGAAGAAAGCGACGATCGAAGAAACTGAGGATGATGAATAAGACATTTTGTAACTTTATGATTCACGGATGTTTTATTAAAACTATTTCTTTAATGAAGATTAAATATATATATATATTAATATTTGCGACCATCTGGTCGCAATTTAACATAAAAGGTGACCACATGGTAGTAATTTAGAAGTGAAATGCGACCACTTGGTCGCAATTTTGGAAAAGTAGACTTATGTTTTTCCAAAATTCTAAATGGTTCATATTAAATGACGACCAATTGGTCGCTAATATGGAGCGGGTAATTTAAATTTTCATGAAATATTTGGCGGTGAATTTGATAATTGCGACCAGATGGTCGTAAATTTGAGGGGTAAATTAAAATTTTCATGAAATTTATGGCTGTGAATTTAAATATTACAACCAACTGGTCACAATTCTTGGCGGTGAATTTAAAAATTACGACCAACTGGTCGCAATTCTTGATGGGATGCGTGATGTGATAGCTGTTGTTGATAATTACAAATTTGCGACCATCTGGTCGCTTTTTTAATAAATGCTACCAGATGGTCGCAAATTTGTGCGAAAATGCGACCACGTGGTCGTATTTTTCCCAACATGCGCAACTTTTGGTTTCTAGTCATAATTACAAATTTGCGACCATTTTGTCGCAAATTCAGATTTAAACACAGAACTGTTTCCCTCCCCCCCTTCTGTTTTTCCTCTCTTTTTCTTTCTCTCTTTTCTTTCTTTTCTCTCTTTCCCCCGTTTCGTTCCCTGTTGTTTTTGCCCGTTCCTGTTCCCCATTCCTACTCTAAACCTAAAAACACTAAACCTCCAATCCCGGTTTCTATTACGAGGTTAGTTTTCTTATAGATTTTAAGTTTTAATTTAGTTTTAGTTTTAAGTTTAAATTTAGTTTAATTAGTTAATTTAATTTAGTTTAATTAATTAATTAGTCTAGTTTACTTTAATTAATTAATTAGTCTAGTTTACTTTAGTTAATTAATTAGTCTAGTTTTTAATTAATCAATTTACTTTAATTTAATTAATTAGTTCAGTTTAATTTAGTAAATTAATTAATTTTAGTTTAATTTAGTTAATTTAATTAATTTTAGTTTAATTAATCTAATTTAGTTTAATTAATTAGTTTACTTTAATTTAATTAATCAATTAATTTAAGTAGTGTAATTAATTAATTAATTACACTACTTAAATTATACTAAGTAGTTTAATTTCGCTAAGTAGTTTAAATTAATTAATTACACTACTTTAATTAATTATTTTAGTTTTGTTTAATTAATTAAATTTTTTTTTTAGTTTAATTAAGAGAATTTGCCTATAATGACACTTTTATTAGTGTTAATGTCTTAAATAGCTCAAGTTTTAAAAAATCCCCCAAATGACATTTTTTCTAATATAACAAAATTAATTATTTCGTTAAATTTACAAAAATGTCACTCATTTATTAATTCACTAAATTTGTTATCTTGTTCACTAATTAGTGAATTAAAATCTGAACTTTATAAATTTACTAAATTTTCCCTCCTAGTCAATAGGTTAGTTTACAAGATTTGTCCCTTTTTTTCCCTTTAAAAATGACTCGTCAGTTTCATCAAAGATTGCTTCTCTTCATTTTCTCTTTAGCTTGTAATATGTTGTTAATGCTATTATTCAATATCTTATCTTTTTAGTTATGATTTTAATTCAATAAATTATTGAATTAAATGGATTAATTCAATAATTTAATGAATTAAAGGGAAGAATTTAGTTAATTAAATTATAATGTATATTTGGGATACCTAATATTAATTTTAATTCAATAATTTAGTGAATTAAAGGGAATAATTTAGTGAATTAAATTATAATGTATCTTTGGGATGCATAATATTGATTTTAATTCAATAATTTAGTGAATTAAAGGGAATAAGTTAGTGAATTAAATTATAATGTAAATTTGGGATACCTAATATTGATTTTAATTCAATAATTTAGTGAATTAAAGAGAATATTTTAGTTAATTAAATTTAAATGTACATTTGGGATACCTAATATTGATTTTAATTGAATAATTTAGTGAATTAAAGAGAATATCTTAGTGAATTAAAGGGAATAATTTAGTGAATTAAATTTAAATGTACATTTGGGATACCTAACATTGATTTTAATTCAATAATTTAGTGAATTAAAGGGAATAATTTAGTGAATTAAATTATAATGTATATTTGGATACCTAATATTGATTTTAATTCAATAATTTAGTGAATTAAATAGAATGATTTAGTGAATTAAAGGGAATAATTTAGTGAATTAAATTATAATGTACATTTGGGATACCTAATATTGATTTTAATTCAATAATTTAGTGAATAAAAGGGAATAATTTAGTGAATTAAATTATAATGTATAATTTAGTGAATTAAAGGGAGTCGATTACATACTGGTTCCGTTCGTAACCTTTCCTGTTTCGATTCTGGTTCATTTTTTTTATGAATTTTATTACCTGTCGGTTTCGGTAAAGTTTGTAAACTCTGTCATTTTAATTTTTAAAATAGTTTTTCATCCTAAATCCCTTTTTTGTGTCAATTTAGTTTTTCGTTATACAATTCAATAACTTATACCATATTGTTCACTAAACTTATTTTTTTATTCTGCAACATAGTTTATTGAACTTTTTATTTTGCACTGTTGCTTTACATGTGCTAGGGTATATATGAATTGGAGAAGAAAACAAGGAAGAAAAAAATGTGAAGGTAGGCCAAATGAGGACACAAGATGATACCATTTTTTAATTCTTTTTTGTGTTTGTTATAAATTTTAATGAATTGTTGATGTATATAGGTTTAAATGGATCTTGCTGTTGAGATTTATAATTCAATTATTTAATGCGTTGAGTTCAATAAATTATTGAATTGAAATCTTGATACTATCTTACCACTCTATGAAAATATTATTTTGTATTTCAAGTTTATAATCACTAATATTGGTTAATTACTTTAACAATTTTTTATTTGAATTTTTTCAGGGCAAGTTTCCTTGTATCGATTCCGGTATCACAGACGGTAGATTGTTCCCCCTATGGGACAATCACGTCCAGAATCGATTCAAGGACCTCATTTACCAGGCGCACAGAAAGCAAGCAGCAAACCGACTCGTGTGGATGAGCGAGGAGGAGCACGCGCGGCTAATTGCGAGCTTGGACACTCTCGAGGGCAAGGTAGTGTCCAAGAGGAATAACGCCAACCGCGCGAAGAATCCCACCAAACACACAGGTGGGGCCTGAACCCACGACGAGCACCATCGTCGATTGGTAAGTTTTTTTTTTTGTTCTTTTACGTACTTTTTTGTTGTTTTATTTTTTCAATTAATTATTAATTTATTTTTTCTTTTTCAATCTCTAATATTTTTAGGAAGAGAAGCACGGTCGCCCTATCCTACCCGATGAGTTGCACCTCATTCTTCACACGAAGAAGGACGGGACGATCGTCGACGAAAAGGCGAAACAAGTTCAGGTATTTAATAATTTTTTCAATTATTAATTTTTGTTTACAATTTTTTCTAACTTATATATTAAATATTTTATTTTCTAAATTTTAAATATTTAGGAACGTTTCAAGGAGTCTTTGAGTCAGCGGTTGCCCACACCGGACTCGCAACCAACTCAGGATGACTGTAAAGAGGCGTTCTTGGAGGCTGCTGGAGGGGTTCGGCCTGATGGATCAGTTCCTGGGCTCGGCTCGTACAGGAGACTACTATACGCCGACGTGCCTCTGCCTTAGCGCTGCGGAGCGAGCAAGAGTTACGGTCCTTCTCCGACTGAGCAGCAGCTGTGAGAGGAGGTTCAGCAGCTTCACACCGAGATGGAGGATATATATGCGCAGCAACTTTGATGCTCGAGTCGCTGCGATTCAGACGGATGTTCAGGCCCAGGTCGCAGCTGCATTGGCCGCGTTCTTCGGACCCCGAGATCCCGGTTCATCATCATCGCCGCACCCTCCACCACCCCCTGCTCCTCCGTAATAGTTTAGATTTCTTTTCTTTTGTGTAGTACATTCTTTTGGAAATTTATTTATATATATTTTTATTTTAATTCCAATTTTTTATTATTTAATTTAAATAAATAATTAAATATTTAATTAATTAAATAAATAAATAAATAAATAATTGAATAATTTAAATAAATAAATAAATTGAAATAAAATAAATAAAAATAATATTTACAAATTATATAATTTAATTTAAACAATTAATTAATTTCTAATTAATTAAATTGGCGACCATCTGGTCGCAATTTTATAAAATATAAAACGACCAGATGGTCGCCTTGGTCTGATGCTCAAACGACTGGATGGTCACTTAAGAAGGTGACCATTTGGTCACTAACATAAACGACCATGTGGTCACCTTTTTTGTGGGACCAACTGGTCACTTGTCTACAACTTCAATTACGACCAGATGGTCACTATTTTAGGCGACTGACTGGTCGTTTTTTAAAACGTTGTCTTTTTTGTGACCCAACATGTTTGGTTGTATTTTGGTGACCATTTGGACGCACAAAATTCCTGGACGACCAGCTTTTTTGCTACACCAGGTTTGGTCACTTTTCTGGTCGCATTTGTTTGAAAAACGACCTTCTGGTCGCAATTTGGGTTTTTTTTTTGTAGTGGGAAAACAACTTTTCCATGCTACAATTTTATTCAAGATTCTTTCCCAATTTAATTAAACTTAAAAATAAGAATTTACATCAAGAAAAGTATTTGAATTTATACAACTAAAAGCTTCAAGTTTTCTTTAATGGAGGTTTAATCAATTTCAAGAAAAGCAATTCAATTATGTAGCCTAATCTTCAATTCAATTCAATTTTAAGCCTAAAATTTAAGGTTTTTTTATTTAAAAAGATTTCAACTATAAGATTCAACATACTTTCCCTTTAAATTTAACAATTAAAAACTCAAAGCTTTTCAATTTTACAAATTCCCTCAATTTTCGAACTCTAGGTTTCTAAAAAACTTACTCAACTAACTTGTTTTCATGTAGAAGCTTCTTCTAAGCTTCCTAAATATGAAAAACCTTCATGATTGAAGCATTTCCCCCATGATTGCAAGAAAGAAAAGAGAAAAAGAAGAAAGCAAAATCGCAACCCCCCGTTGCTGCTGTCTGGTGTGAAAAAGACAAGAAGAAAAAAATTTTGTGTTTTTAAATTTTGTAAAATGAAGGAGAAAAGAACACCTCCCTTGATGACTTATCATCCAATGGTTTTCTAACCCTTTTTTCTTTAAATTTTCAATAATAACATCCTCTTATTTTAGCCATAGCCTTCCATTACAAAATGTTAAAAAAACTAACCCCAAAACATTTAACGAGAAACTGTTAAGTCATTCAACTTAACCATGGTTAGTTTCTTACCGAACCTTAGTTAACTCATTTAACCTTAAATTGATTTACAAACTTACCTTGGGAAACACTTTGAGATCAAAGATTTAGGGTAATTCAACTACTTTTTAGGTCTTGAGGCCTCTTTTCGCTCTGATGGCTACTACTTATCTCAGGCTAATTATGCATATGATATCCTAGCTCAATCTTGTATCAGTTATTCTGCTACTGTATTCACTCCATTGGATCTTAATGTTGGCTTGACTTCTATCAGTGGTGCACCTCTCCCAGATCATACTTTGTATTGACAACTTGTTGGAAGTCTTGTGTATCTAATCGTGACTCGCCTTGATATTACTTATGTAATACATATTGTTAGTTAGTTCATGTCTGCCCCCCGGACTATCCATTTCACTATAGCCCTTCGCATTCTACGCTATGTCAGGCCATTCTTTTCCACAAACTTCAGTTTTAATCACAACCCCTCTTTGGTTTTATCTGGATATTCTGAGGTCGATTGGGCTGGTGATCTCATTGATCGTCATTCGACCATATACTATTGTTTCTACTTTGATACTTCTTTCATTTCTTGGCTAAGTAACAAATTGGCACTTCTTGTTCCAGTACTAAGTCTAAATATCATGATTTTGGTGAAGCTACATTCACTATAAAAAAAACTGTCAATTTGCGACCAGAAATTTGCGACCAAATGGTCGTTTTTATTGTATAATGCGACCAAAAATGCGACAAACATGGTGGTGGCCAAAAAGCTGGTCGGTCCTGAATTTGTGGGACTGGATAGTCACAAATATACGACTAGAAAAATTTGGTCACAAAAAAGTCAACCTTTTTGAAAAAATGACCAGATGGTCGCAATTTATGTTGAAGATAAGTGACCATTTGGTCACATAAAAAGTGACCAAGTGGTCGTATTTCTAAGTGACCAAATGGTCACTTTTGGACTCAGTCAAAATATGACCAGATAGTCGCTTAAAAAGTGACCATCTGATCGTGATTTATGTTGAAGAAAAGTGACCAGTTGGTCACATGAAACAGTGACCACGTCGTCGTTTTATAAGCGACCAAATGGTCACTTTTGGACTTAGTCAAAATGCGACCATATGGTCGTTTTCTTGAAATAAAATGTGACCATATGGTCGCATTTAAGAATTTTTTTTTAAATTTAAACTTCAATAATTAGTTAATTATTTATTTAATTAATATTAAAATTTAATAACAAAAAATTGGAATTAAAAAAAATATATATATATCAAATATTCAAAAAACGTTTTATACAGACGAAAGCATCCTAGAACTACTGCGGAGGGGCGGGGGGTGGCGTAGGAGGCGTCGATGATGAATGGCCGCCGCCTAGGGATCTGAAATACGCGGCCAAAGCTACTGTGACCTGGGCCTCGACCCGTGCCTGCATGTCCGCCTCAATTGCAGCGACTCGAGAAACGAAGTCCTCGCGCATAGCGTCCATGTCCGCGCACAGCTGCTGCTCAACCGGAGAAGGGCTGGAGCTAGTGCTCGCTCGGCTCCGCTAAGGTCGGGGCACATCCGCATAAAGGTTTCACCCGTACGAGCCGAGCCCAGGAACTGATCTATCAGGCCGAACCTCTCCATCAGCCTCCAAGAACGCCTCTCTACGGTCTTCCTGAGTCGGTTGCGAATCTGGTGTGGGAAACCGCTGACTCAACGACTCCGTGAAACGTTCCTAAACATTTAAAATTCAGAAAATAAAATAGTTAATATATAAGTTAGGAAAAATTTTAAAGAAAAAATAATAATTGAAAAAATTATTAAATACCTGAACTACTTTCGCCTTATCGTCAACGAACGTCCCGTCCTTTTTCGTGTGAAGAACGCGGTGCAACTCATCAGGCGGGACAGGGTGACCGTGCTTCACTTCCTAAAAATATTGAAGATTGAAGAAGAAAACATAATAAATTAATAACTAATTGAAAAAAGAAAACAAGAAAAAAGTACGTAAGAAAACGACAAAAAAAAACTTACCAATCGACGATGGTGCTCGTCGTGAGTCCGGGCCCCGGCTGTGTGTTTGGTGGGATTCTTCGCGCGGTTGGCCTTATTCCTCCTTGACACTGCAATGCCCTCAGGAGTGTTCAAGCTCGCGATAAGCCTCGCATGGTCCTCCAGACTCATCCACACGAGGCGGTTTGCTGCTTGCTTTCTGCGCGCCCGATACATGAGGTCTTTGAATCGATCCGGGACGTGATTGTCCCATAGGGGGAACAATCTACCGTCTGTGATATCGGGATCGATAACAGGAAACTTGCCCTGAAAAAATTGAAATAAAAAGTTGTTAAAGTAATAAATTTATTTCTATAAATTTAAAAATTAATTAATTATAAAAATAAATGATGTTTTTTACCTTCCAATTGTCATACATCCGACGTTTCTCCGTCGTCGAAATCTTCTGCTAGCGAAGGTCACTGGGTAGAGGCATGCTCTGGAGGACTTCGTGAAATCGTTTTGAAACGGTTGTATGCGACTGTACTCTGCAAAAACATAAAAATATTGTGATATTAGAAACAATTAGTTAACAGAAAAAAAAACACTTTTAACAAAGTTTAAAGGTTTAAAAATTAAGTAATTAAAACAATAAACAAAATTACTTACGTATCCTCTTCAATCCGAAGGGTAGAGTCTGCGGCCCAAGGAGGCTGCGTGCATGAAGTGGAGGGTCCAGCTGGATCCGACCCTGATGCAGACCCTGACGCAGACCCTGATGCAGACCCTGATGCTAACCCGGGAGTCGTGGCCAGGGAGTCCTGCGGCAATCGTGGTTTAGCAGACTGGATCTCAGGGACTGCATCATCGAGCGTGGCAGCAAGTCCCGGCTCATAACCGAAGAGGATGCTGTCCAACTCGTATGTAGTCAAGTCCGCATCAGGGGCAGCGGCAGTAGGCTGCTGCGGAGACGCCTTGTCACTCGTGTCGTCAGGCTCGTCTCACTGGGGAGGACGTCGTCTGCCCGTCATAATCCTACAACCAAACTAAACTAATTTAATACTAATTACGTAATTAAAATATTGAAATAAATTAAATTAATTAATTAATGAAATAATCTAAATTTAATTAATTAATTAATGAAATAATCTAAATTAAATTGATTAAATAATGTAAATTAAACTAACATAAATTAAGTAAATAATTTAAAATAAACTAATTAATTAATTTGAATTAAAGTAAATTAAAATTAGATTAATTGAACTAAAATGAAGTAATTAAAGTAAACTAAGTAGTGAAGAATTAAACTAAAATTAATTAAATTAAAGTAAATTAAGTAATGAAGAATTAAACTAAATTAGATTAATTGAACTAAAATTAATTAAATTAAACTAACATTAATTAATTAAAACTAAAATAAACTAAACTAATTAAATTAAATTAAAGTAAAATAAAATTAGCTTAAGTGAACTAAGCAATTAATTAAAGTAAACTAAGTAATGAAGATTTCAACTATTAGATTAAATTAAACTAAAATTAATTAAATTTAACTAACATTAATTAATAAAAACTAAACTTAACTAAACTAATTAATTAAATTAAACTAAATTAAAATTAGATTAATTGAACTAAAATTTATTAATTAATTAAAGTAAACGAAATTAGATTAATTAACCTTAAGTAAACTAAGTACTTAATTAAACTAAATTACATTAATTAAACTAAAATTAATGAAATTAACAACATTAAACTAAACTAATTAATTAATTAAAGTAAACTAAAATTAGATTAATTAAACTAAAGTAAACTAAGTAATGAATTACACTAAATTAGATTCATTAAACTACAATTAATGAAATTAACAAAATTAAACTAAACTAATTAATTAAAACTAAGTAAACTAAATTTAAACATAAACTAAAACTAACTAAAAACTAACTTAAAACTTAAAATGTATACGAAAACTAACCTCGTAATAGAAACCGGGATTGGAGGTTTAGGGTTTTTTAGGTTTAGAGTAGGAACGGGGAAAAAACAACGGGGAACGAAACGGGGGAAAGAGAGAAAAGAAAGAAAAAAGAGAAAGAAAAAGAGAAAGGAAAGGAAAAGGAAATGGGGGGAAGGAAACTGATCTGAATTTAAATCAGATTTTTCGACCAAATGGTCGCAAATATGTAATCATGACACGAAACGAAAGGTCGCGCATGCTGGGGAAATTACGACCACATGGTCGCATTTTTAGAGATATTTGCGACCATCTGGTAGCATTTATTGAAAAAGCGACCATTTGGTCGCCCATTTACCATTATCCAAAACAGCTGTCATATCACGAGTCCCATCAACAATTGCGACCATCTGGTCGCAATTATGAAATTCATCGCCAAAAATTGCGACCAGACGGTCGTAATTTTTAAATTCACAACCATAAATTTCATGAAAATTTAAATTTACCGCTCAGATTTGCGACCATATGGTCGTAATTTCACTTATATTTTTTGAAAAATATAATTATACTTTTCCAAAAATGCGACCAACTGGTCGCCTTTCCCTTCTAAATTACTACCATGTGGTCACTTTTTGTGTTAAATTGCGACCACATGGTCGCAAATATTAATATATATATTTTTTTTAATCATTCATTAAAAAAATAGTTTTAATAAACACATACACAGTGAATAATCAAGTTACGAAATGTCTCATTCATCATCGTCTCCAAGAATTTCGTCACATAAAGTCTTCTTCTTCTTTTTCTTCTTCTTCTTCTGTTTCTTCATCAGATTCATCGTCTCGAATAAATTCAGCATCAATGTCACGTGTGTGAGAAGTGGAAGCATTTGTATCATCATCATCATGCAATGTTATCGTTCCATCGTTCAAAGGACGAACAGTACTTGCATTGACCATCGTCGATTGCACGACATCTTATCTCACCTTCTTGAAAAGCAACAGCTTCCTCAGCATGGTCGTCTTTCTCAGACAAGTTTTCTTCTACCTAGCGTGGTTTAACTTTACAAACAACTAATCAATCTGTCAGATCTCGTCTATTAATCGAATAGTTCAGGTAATAAACTTGAATCGCCTGTGAAGCCAGGACAAACCTATCAGCGGTGCGCATATGCTTAGACTTGTTTACCTCAACGATTTGTAAATGATCAATCTTACAAATAATAACGACGATCTCTGAACTCATTGAAGCGACAGTTGCTTCTTTTAGCTCTGTACATGTCAAGTCCCTGAAAAAAACACTCAACTGGGTAAGCGGCTCCCAATGTCTATTCTCTAGGAACGGTCTGAACGCGACGGGCATCAATCGTTGCATGAATATATGACAGTCGTGGCTTTTCATCCCAAGCATGATATGTTTTTGACTGTCTATACACCGACTCAAATTCGAAACGTATCCGTCCGTGCATAAGCCCAATCTGACGTTTCTCGGATCTTGTTTAAAATCCGGATGACGATTATTTAAATGCTTCCATGCCGCAGCATCTGAGGGATGTCTTATAACACCTTCATCCTGTGAATGCTCGTGATGTCATCTCATGTGCAAGACTGTCACATCCGATGCATACAACCGTTGCAGACGTGGGGTCAGCGGTAAATAGAACATGCGGGCGTTCAGAATCAGGCTGCGTTTCCCTTATTTGTATCTTGGAAGAAAACAGAATTTGCAATGATGCAGGTCCTCATCCATATCCCAGTAAATCATGCATCCGTTTTGACACGAATCTATTTTCTCCACGGGTAATCTAAGTCCCTCCACTAGCTTTTTCGTGTCGTACAAACTGTGGGGCATATTATTTTCTTCTGGAGCGCATCAATGAAACCACGATGCAATCGCATCAAATCCTCTATCAGGTATGTTGTACTGCGCCTTTATATTTAAAAGTTCTGTAGCAGCAGCAAGTTGACTTACCTCACACTCATTTTACAATGGTCGGCTGGATGTCTTTAGCATCTCGTGCATCTTACGTGCTTCTGGATTCATTTCCTCTTCTACAACCCGTTCATCTTCGTCTACGTTTAAACTTTCACGGAAATTTTCATTGCCCCCATACCCCTCACCATCAAGTATCATTTGTTGCATCTGACTATACTATTGTTCATCATTCCGTTCTTTGTCAACAACCTCTACATTCGAGCTGCTACCTTCGTATCGTCTCGATTCCTGTAATGTAGCGTCGAACATTTCCTGTGTTTTCCCCTGAAACACCCAGTGATAATAATTCTGCACAAACCCCCGACTATAAAGTTGCACCTTCAACTCTGTAACCGGTATGATTCTCCTATTGTCGCATTTCCTGCACGGGCAACGTAGCTTTCCACCATACTTTTCATAATAGACAGTTATCATGCAAAACTCAACAAACTATTCAACCCCGGCCACGAACTCATCGTTCAAATACCCGTCTATCAAACGAACATACATCCACTCTCTCATTTTCTTTTTTCTTAATGCTATCAAACAATGGGTGGAGGGGTTTTTATAATGGACTCCTCTGCTCATTTGCGACCAGATGGTAGTATTTTTGCTACCATCTGGTCGCATTTTCCTGCCAAAATTTCCCGCCATTTTCCTCTTTGCCCCGGGTCACATCAAGTCAGAATTTACGACCTCATGGTCACTTTTTGTGGTGACCACTTGGTAGCTTTTATCCCACCAAATTATTTATATATTACTAGTCACATAAAATCACAGCATTTGCGACCATCTGGTCACTTCCTAATGTGATCACGTGGTAGCTTAATTCTCGCCAAATTTTTAAGCTACCACTGCTCAATAAAGGTCACCAAAATTGCGACCATTTAGTCACTTATAATTGTGACCACTTGGTAGCTTTCTTCCAT
Source organism: Gynostemma pentaphyllum (assembly GCA_028015215.1). Classification (NCBI taxonomy): domain Eukaryota; kingdom Viridiplantae; phylum Streptophyta; class Magnoliopsida; order Cucurbitales; family Cucurbitaceae; genus Gynostemma; species Gynostemma pentaphyllum. The sequence goes on along the minus strand of CM051352.1, from coordinate 39,180,461 downwards.
CCAATTTTAAGCTACCACTGCTTAATAAAGGTCACAAAAATTGCGACCAGTTAGTCACTTTTAATTGTGACCACTTGGTAGCTTTTTTCCCTCCAAAATTACGTGCCATTTTTGCTACCAAGTCATATTTTAGTCACAAAAATGCGACTAGTTGGTCATTTTTTAAGGTGACCAATTAGTCGCTTATTTCGCGCCATTTTTTATGACTACTTCTGCTTTTGGTGGCAATCTGGTCACAAAAAAGTGACCAGATGGTCACTTAGAGTCAACTTTCAAAAAAAGTGACCATGTGATCACCAAAAAAACTACCACTTTTGTTTGGTCGCATTTTGACAGTTTTTTTGTAGTGATTTGAGTTATTATGGCTTCTCTAGCTGCTTTGCAGACATGGGTGTTCCTCAATACTGTGCTACTATCCTTCATTGTAACAATCGAAGTGCCATAAAGATTGTTCATAATGATGTTTTTCATGAACGCACCAAACACATTCAAAATGATCATCACTTTTGTCCATCAACATTTTCAAAGAAACACGCTTCATTTACTTTCTTTTTCAACACAATAGATCAACCAATTGAGATCTTTGACATTAAAGCTTTCTTTTCTGGTCGTTTTATACCCGGTTACTTGCAAACTCAAGTTGGTTTCTACTCTAGCATCTTGAGTTTGAGGGAGGATGTTAACGTATATAATTAGGTTGTCAATAAACTGTAAATTAGGAAGTCAATTCGGTTACTCTTTCCTTATTTGTCTTAGTGTTATTTTTATAAGATCATGTAAACTCACAATACAGAAATACATAGTTAAAATTACAATTTGATATTCATTAACAAGAAGTATAATTATCCTAAATTCTTACTTTATCATCACCACAAACAACTCTTTTAAGATCTTATTTTGCCTTCATGAAAAAAGAGAATTCAAAATCAAGTATGCACATGCTTTAATTTATAAAGTACTTGGACAAAAACAACTTGGCAAATTCCTTTTGCTCTTTGAGCCACATGATTCATCAGATAAGAATGATTACTGATTAGGTTCGAGTCACAGAATTAGAATCTTTCGAAAAATAGGCTCTTTTAAGGCACATAAATTCGGAAAGGTTTCCCAATCTAAGAACTACTTTGTAGCCCACAAAGCAGACCCAAAAAAAACACACTTTATGTATAAGTGCAAAACTGCCTATAGAAACACCCAAAAAAAAAAAAAAAAAAAAAAATCAAATCAAATCAAATTAAATTATAGCCCATTACATGAACAAATCATGTGTATAAAAAGAGTAAATCTAGTGACTTCTTAAACTTAACAAAAAAAAACTTGTCCAATTTTATTTTATTTTTCTCTTTTGTACTTTTCCAAAAGAAATATATCGATAATGACAGGGCTATCCTCATCATGTGGTGCCTGTAAATTTCTGAGGAGAAAATGCACCAACCAATGTGTTTTTGCCCCTTACTTCAGCTATGATGAAGCAGCTTCCCACTTTGCTGCAGTTCATAAAGTCTTTGGTGCTAGTAATGTCTCTAAGTTGCTCTTACACCTTCCCCTTCACAACCGAAACGATGCCGCCATTTCCATCGCTTACGAAGCTCTCGAGCGGATGAGAGATCCTACTTATGGTTGTGTTGCTCATATATTCGCATTGCAGCAAGAGGTTGTTTTAGAACTTTGGATCTTTAGTTCAAATCCCGAGATTGTCATTTCTCTTCATATTTCATGTGTCTGGGACTCGTGTTTATGTTCAAGCCCATAACTTAAAGGATAGTGTTAAAATAATATTTTTTAAGTTATTAGATTTAGTGATGGTATATAATATAATAGGACATAAAGAGATTATGAGTTTCAAACTTCTCCAATACTATTTCTTCTCCTACTCTACAATGTTTTGAACTCGTGTTAATGTTCAAACCTACACGTGAAGCGGAGCGTTTGGGGTGGAACCATGTGACTTCTGCTCATAAATTGTTGGACCTATATTTTTAATATAGGATATATTCAATGGTTAATGAGTGATGACTAACATTGTGACAGTCACATCTAATAATTTCTCGTGTTGGGAATACTTTAGAAGCTTTTGGGTGTAACATGATTTACTACCCACTTACAATATTTGTCATTTTTTGTGTGTAGGTTGCCAGCTTGCAAGTGGAGATAGAAATTCTGGGAAACCAAATAGCCAACTTTGGTGCTGGCAGTGGAAGCTTTATGCCAGAAGCTAAAAACCCCATTAATATAGAGTTTCAACAGCTGCATGATTCTATAATGAACATAGATAACTCTCAGAACCAGCTGAATCCAGAGCTACTCTATCAAACTTTCAATGGCCAAACAGATACACAAATCTCTCCCAGCTCATTTGCTTTGGGAGATCAAGATCAGCTTCTTGGTGCCTGTAATCTTGTGGGGGGATCGCCTTTCGACGTCGTCGGAATGGCGCTCGAGAACTTTGCTTGTTTTCCATGGTGGGAAAACACAGTATGATATATATAAAGAAAGGAAGAGATCCAATTTTGTACTTTTGCCTTCATTTTCGTAATTTTATTTGCCTCTTACATGGAATAACTCGTCTTTAAGTTGAAGATGAAGGCAATGTTTAACTGAACTCTTCTGCATATAAATTCATGTTTTTCAATACACAACTGCTTAAAGTCTGTATAGTAGAAAGTACATGATGCTCGTTGAGAATATATAAAAGATTAAATTTACTTTATCTTAATAGTTTTATTTTTTATTTTTCAAAAATAAAAAATATATTAAATTTCTTTTATTTTTCAAAAAAAAAAAAAAACTTTTAGATCAACACAATAACAGGTAATGTTTTGTAATGGTATCAAGGACTACTTATACTTTACAAATTATTTATACGAATAATAAATAAAAATTCATGAGCGGAATTGTTGATTCAAGTACCTTTATTTTACAATATCCGTTATTTGACACACGTGTTTTGCTAAATTATTTATGAGAAATTTCATTAGGTAATAGAATTTTTTTCAATATTTATAAATCTAGCAATTTTAAAAAGTATTTGCAAATATAGAAGATTTTAAAAAACCTCATTCATGTGAATAAAAGAAATCATTGATAACTTATAAGGTAATCAGTGAATACATACACGGAATATCATTTGATATAGTGAATTAGTAAAATCAATGATTACCTATGCACAAAATCAATGATTATTTATGCAGAAATCAGTGATTACTTACTAGATCTAGTGATAATTTTGTAATATTTTAAGCGTGAATTTGAGTTTTTTTTGCCATTTTTACAAATAACTTTTTTGGCTGCTATTTTTACCATATGTGCAAGAGCCCGTTATTTATTTTAATGATATCTTCTAAAAATTCACATCTACAACAACCGCGGCCTGTTATATTATAATGTTCATGGGATAAGAATTTACTTACCCACCCATAAAAAGCAGATTTTGTGCTTTTTTGGATTGTCAGATGATGGATCGTATGGGAAGGAGGAGTTGTTTTTTTTTCCCTTTTCACACAATGCTTTTTATTGTGAATTTCAAAAATGGCAAAAACTTAGCTATTACATAGGAGTAGCTAGCCCGACATTTATACTCATAAACATTAAATTATTAAATAAATAAGAGATTAAAAAATGAAAAAAATAATCACAACCCGAGGATGTGTCTAAATTATAATGAAAGTAGGTAAGTTTTTTCTTTTAAAAAAATAATAAAGATTTTCAAAGTTTTTTTAAAATTAATACTTTTTTTAACTTTCATTAAATAATAAAAAATATAAAATTATAAAAACTAATAAAAATTTTAAAAAAGAATTTAAAACATTCCAATAATTTTTTTTTGAGGTTCTTCAAAGCAAACGACGAAAGGTGAGAACTACATTTGATAGAAACCATAAATTTTTTTTAGTGGACATAAGGATATAGACTAATGGCAACTCTTGGAAATAGCTCTGGCTTCTGGATAATATCTCTGCCATTTTTAAAATTTAAACTGACTGAAGATGAATCAATGAAAAGATTAGTGAAAAAGGTTCAGTAAAAAAAAGGGTAAAATGCAAATAAGACCCCTGTGGTCTTTTCAAAATGCATGAACACCCCTTATACTTTAGAAATGGCAAATCGCACCCCTGTGGTTCCAATTTTTTTCAATCAGACCTCTCCCCTTCAATGTCAATAATTTTCTTTTAGCCATAACTTCTTCGTTTGAACTCCAATTTTGATGATTCGAGATGTTTTGGAATCTTTATTTCCGGCTTTACATAATCGTCGCTTCGAAACTTTCAAATCATCAATAACCAAAAGAGTTAACGATGTCAATCACTTAGTGTTTCGATGTTAATAAAATCTTTTATTTATTAATGCTTTCAAAGTTTCGAAGTGACATATATGTAGAGCCTAAAATGAGGATTCCAAAACATCTTGAATCATCCAAATCGGAGTTCAAACGAAGAAGTTGTGGCTAAAAGAAAATTATTAACATTGAAGGGGAGGGGTCTGATTGAATAAAATTAGAACCACAGGGTGTGATTTGCCATTTTCTAATTACAGGGGGTGTTCATGCATTTTGAAAAGACCACAGGGGTCTTATTTGCATTTTACCCTTAAAAAAAACTGCAAAATCAATGACTTTTTTTTTGTTAAAGGGTGGTAAAACAAAACTGAAAGAAGAAGTTCTTTTATATAATATTTTAAAAAAAATTAAAAATTTAGTAAAGTTTTCTATAATATTTCTAAATATATATTTTTTTAATTTAGTATGACAATCAATGATACAAGATATATCAAAGTCAATCTATAGTTATTGTGTGACAGTAATCACAATCAATCAATTATTTATTATAGTCCATTGGTGATATACTTGTTTTTTTTAAGGATAATTGCAAATGACGCTCATGTGCTATAAAAATAATTGTAAATACCTCTGAGGTTGTCAAATTACAAAATGCACCCATTTATCGGTTAGTTTATTGAAATTTCAGACACATATATCATATGTTCCAATTCCATTCAAATAATCAAAAATAAAAATAAAAATTAATAGCGAGTAATAGATTTTTACACTTTGTTGATAATGATATTTTTACAAATTACACTCATTTATTGAAAATTTTCTAATTATTTGAACGAAATTGGAACACGTGACACTCGTAGAATAAGCACGCAATAGAAATTTTGATAAATAAATCAAAATAGGGGGTGTGTTTTGCAATTTACCAAACCACAGAGAAATTTACAAGTATTTTTAAACTACAGGGTGCAATATTTAATTTAGGCAAACCACAAGGGTGTAATTTACAATTATTCCTAATTTTTAAAGATTTTATAAGTATTAAATATAATTTTCAAAATATAAATGAACCTCTAATTTTTTTCCAAATTTACTCGTAAATCAATTATATATATATATATATATATATATATGTTAAAATGACATAATTAATTTGAAGTCATTCTCTCTCTCTCTCTTTAATTCGTGTAAATTTTAATTTTTCAATTTAAAATTCTAGAGAATAAACTAGGGTTAACCATGAAACTAGCCACTTTGAAGTTGAAATAAGAGTACATGGCCACATGATATAAAATTAGAGTATCTAGCCATTTTTTATGCAAATTTACTAAAAAAAACCCTTCAACATTTTTCTATGCAACCATCACATCAATTATTTCATCATTTTTCTCTTTCTTTTTTTCACTCTTCCTTTTTCCCACCATCTTCTCTCTCACATCAGACCACTCTCTCATTTTTTTCTCTCTCTTTCCACTCACAATTTTTCCAATAATCTTCATTCTCATCTTCTCTCCCCCTACCCATCTAAAGAGTTATTGGAGCGTATATTTGGTATACGTTGTACATGGATAATTGTTATTGTATAAACAACGTACACGACCAAGTACATACAGTACGAGAGATTATATGTAGACAACATACATGACCAAGTACATACAATACGAGAATTATTGTGTTTGCAACGTATATGACAAGGTACTAGTTGCAAAGCTTCCTTCATAAGCTTCTTAAAATTCTCAAGTAAAAAAATCTACTTGATACATGTTGTAAAGCTTCCTTCATGAGCTTCTAAAAAATCTGGGAAAAATACAAAGCTGAAGGTTCACGTGTATCAATGTGACAATTTGCAGGCTTCGGGTACTGTAGCTACAGTAGCTATTTGTTTAAAAAACGTGAAATTATTGTGTTGAGGGTAAAATTGGTATGCACAAAATGGAAAAAGTACATTTGTGGCTAGGAAGAGCCAGATACTTCTCTACAAGGGTTAGTATTTCTTTTATGTATTTAGATTTTGATTATATTATACTGCAAGGAAAGATCTTTGGGACTTCCGTTTGAGAACTCTTTTAGAGGTTCTCAATCCCAACATACATATATTTCAAAACGGTTACCTCTTTTCATCTTTAATTTTGTGCTTAACTACACATCAATTAATTTTTACTAACAATAAACGGTTTATAAAAAAATTTACTTTTCAATTCTTCGTCGAACTCGTTTTCTCTGTATTTCATAGAACAAGTTTCTTTTAATCAAATTTTTATTTTTATTCAATAATTATTTTAAATTTCTATTTACATATCTTTCTATTTAAATTTCTATATACCCGATTTTTCTCTGTATTTTGTAGGATGACGAAAAAGAAAGACATTTGAATTTTCCTGGAAGAAGAATATTCAGAAGTATGAAGATTTTCATTTTTATTTTTTGTTATAGTTTTATTTTTATTTAGATTTAATTTTTACATTATTTTTGCAAAAATTAAGGGATTTTATAACTTTCCTTAAATCTTGCACAGATTAAAGAGAAATTAAATTGCAAGTATACTTTATCTTTTCACAATATAATTTAATTTGGCCGGTGGCAGTTTTGGGTAGTTTTGATATATATATATAAGATTGTTTTTTTTTAAATAAGCAATTTTAATTTGTTCATTACTGAAACTAACCCATCTTTTTAACCCAACTCGTATTTGAATGTTTATACCTGATTTACTCGCATTTGTAAATAATTTTTTTTTTATATTTTCTTTTTATTAAACAATTCTTGCCTTAATGATATGTTAATTAATGATCCCGATTTCCTTAATTTTAGCAATTTCTTCCCATGCTTATTTTTCATCTCCTTTTTTTATAACCAGAAATCTCTTCTTCTTCCTCTAATATGAAACCCTAGAAATTGAAATTGAAACCCTTTGAAAGACAAAAGAACCCCTAGATGCAATGTAACGACCCGAGTTTTAGGTAAGGGTATTTTGGTCTTTTCTTCAATTTTGATCTGAATAATTTTATTTTGGGTTATTATTGATCGTCGCGTCGATACGAGTCCAACGCCATTGACTACACTCAATTCCGAGTCCCGAGTAAAAAGTTATGGCCTGAATACCGTTTATGTCCCTAACTTATAACTTTCTTTCAGGGGTATTTGTGTACTTTTCCAGCAAATCTGTTGACACTAAAACCTAGGTCAAAACAAATAAAATATTATTTTCTCCTCGCCTTCTTCGTTAGTCGCCGTCCTCCCCCTCGTGTTCATACATTCGGATTTCGTAGGTATTGGTTGATCCTTATCAATTCGATATTTCTTTTCCGTTAATCCTGATCTAATGTTCAACCTTTGGGCTGCTCTTTAAAGTCAGATTCGAGTTCTATTATTCGCCGGAAATTCAAAGAAAACCGACCTCGTTCATCCCCGAATCCTTTGGTAAATCATGTTTATTTTGTTCCTCTTTGTTTAGTTATCGATATCGAGTTGTTTTCGTGCTAAATGAGTGTCATTTTCGATAGTTTTCGCGTGTTTAAAGGCTCGCCTGGATTTTGCACAATTTTCTCCGGAACTGGATTTCTTTGGTCTCGGTTTTGCTCGGATTTTTGGGTCGTTTTTATTATCGTGTTCTTCGTTCGAGTTTCGGAGACGGAGTGCTAGCAAATCCAAATTGTTAGGTAAGCTTTGGTTGTTTTTTTTAATAAAAAAAAAAAAAAAAAAAAATATTACAGAGAGAACGAAGGGAGAAACGCTGCTGCGTTTCTCCCCACCGCGTGCGAATCAAGGAAGATGACCGGTCCAATTGGACCGGCTGAGCTTGGTCCAATTGGACCGGTTCAGCTGGTTCAGGGTTGGTTTTTGATCAATTCGGACCGGTTTTCGTCCCGTTCTTCCGGTTTTCATAAAATTGATTTTTAATTAATGTCAATTCAGGTGTTGGGCACCTCTAGGATTTTATTTGACATCGTTTGGAGTTCGTTTGCTTGCTCAATTTGCGGATAAGGTAGGTTAATTCCTACTTAAAGTGTTAAATTGAATTTCTTTTTGAATGATTGAATTGCCTATGATTGTTCGTATGACTTGGGAGATGTTTTTATTAGATATCTACGTGTGTTATGTGATTATTTGACTTTTGATTATTATTTAATTATTATTATGTTTGGTTTGTCAATAGGTGACAAATAGAGCCTTTAGGATTTACAATTTTGGGTTGGACCTAATCATAATAAATATTAAATTTGTAGAGCGCGTCTATGGCACGTATCATGAGTGGCCCTATACCCCACTATGATCATATTTTCAAGCGCATAGTACGACACGTATCATGAGTGGCCCTATACCCCACTATGATACATATATACAAATTTAATTAAAATAAAAATTAAAGGAGTTGTTGTAGGCTAAGTACCTACTAAATAAATAGGCTAAGTACCTACTACATAAATAGGCTAAGTACCTATCCTTATAAATAATCAATTGGGGTTTTGGACTAGTATCCAATAGTTATTGCAATTGTTGTGATTTCAATTTAGCTCACTTATATAAGTTGAAATTAATCTACTGAGCTAAAAACTCACGGTATTCGAATGCCCTGCAAATTTAAATTTTGCAGGTAGCGATAATGATTTTGGAGCTCGAGGCGCATGACGAGGATGGTGCTACATGGAGGCCTTAGGATTTATTTGTTTCGTCATCTCCTTTGACTTTTCATATTAGTCATTTCTTTTGATATTTGAGATATTTTAATTTCTTTTATTTAAACTCATGCATTTTATTTGGATTTTATTATTTGAATTGGCGCCACATTTAAACGTTTTGTTTTATCATTTATTTGGTATTTAAATAAAAGGCTTCCGCATTTATTGATTTTACTCTGATTTGTTTGTACATTAAATGAGTTCTTTTATCATTTACTTATTTATTTTCATATTGAGTCGGGTCGTCACATGCAAAATCCTAAAACTCCAAAGACAATTATGTAAAACCCATGGAAAAACAAGAAGAAGAAGATTATTCCAATGGTCTAAGATATTGAAATTAGAGAACTTATTCTTATTTCAAGATTGAAACAATTCACAAACAAACTAGTGTTAGGAATGGTGTCCTAGAACTTGTAATTATTTAATAATAATAATTTATTAAGAATAAATTAAATAAATAAACATAAGTTCTTTATATTATCTAGATTGATTCAATTAATGATATTAGGAATATATGGAAATATATAAATATCAAACATTCAAATAAGAAAACCCTAAGTCACTCTTATGAAATCACGACTTAGTATGTGAGTCATACGAGAGGATTAAAGTCGAGATGAGTAACTTAAAAGTGTCTACAGTAAATGGATAACGTTTGAGAACCTTATCCTGGTAACACTGTTGATATCTTCGCATTTTGTTTATAGACAAATGATCAAATCCTGATCATTCATGTGGGAGACATGAAATGGAAGTATCATATGCAATGTTGATTGTATAAGACAGGACCACGATGTTCGATCAAATTTCTCCTTAGTACCGTTTACGAGAAATAATCAAATATAAACTAAGTTTATCAACCGTGATAGATCTCAATCTTGAGTGAAATGCGGACTCCTATTTGTGGAGTTATGTTCTTTGATTCACATAGTTGAGAGCGATCTGTAAGAACGCTCAATACACTCCTGTTTTGGGAACATGACTAGATAAGTAGCTGGGAACTCATTTTCACGAGATGGAATTCATAACTTTCCTATAAATTAACGGTATCAGTGCGATACCTAAACATTTTAGGAACTTTAGGAAACTCCCTTGATGTACTGGATTCGAAACATGAACAAGTGACGTCACGACTTCTATGATCACCGAAGTATCTTATCTCTAGTTCGACTAAAGATAAAGTTCATTGGAGAATCAGGGAACACAAGGATAAAGCGGTAATTACAGGGGCAAAGCGGTAAATTTATCCTTTGTAATTATGAGGGTTCCACGTGAGGATATATCACGAGATATAAATAATGATAAACTAAATGGACAATAACTCATCTATAGTGAGGGGAGTTCAGCTATGAATCTATAGTGGAATTATTCATAGTTAGATAATAAGTAATTAATCGATTATGTGTTAATCACTTAATTGACTAATTATTAAGCCCTTGATCTATAGGTCCATCGGTCCCTATGCTAGCCCAAATATCGTAGTCGCGAAATCAAGTAGAAGAAATGGAAATTTTAAGTAAAGTGAATTACTTGAAATAGGCAATATTAGTTGTTTAAATATTGAGTATATTTAAACCGGTAATTAATATAAACATTATTAATTGTTTAAATAATGAGTTTATTTAAACATGAAATTAATAATGAAATATTATTAATTATACATTATTAATTATTTAAATATTGAGTATATTTAAATGGTAATTAATAATTTGAAATTAATTAACAATTATTAATTGTTTAAATAATTAATTATATTTAAACGGAAATTAATAATTAAAATTAATTAAATTAATAATAAAATATTGTCAATAAAATTATTAATTAAATAATGAGTTTATGAAAATTAATAATTATAATATTTATTATTAATTATTTAAATAATGAAAATTATTTAAATGGAAATTAATAATTAAATATAAATTGGATAATATTTAGTCGGGAGAAAATATTAATATTATTAATTTTTTAAATAAAATATTTTATTTAAATGATAATTAATAAATAAATTAATTAAGTTGGACTTATTAATTTAAGAGAGAATTCCAAGCCCAATTGGATTAATGAACCCAATTGGAATTGGCCCAAAATAATTAATTAAATAAATTGTATTTATTTATTATTTTATGATGATAAATTCGGCCATGACATGTATTTTGAGGAGAAAATTGTTTGAATTATATCCTAAAATAATTACATACATTTATTTACCCAAGATAAATAAAAATAAAGAAAATAAAATAATCTCCTATTTATCCATGGCATTTTCGAAATTGCTAGATAAAGGAAAGAGATAATCTTTTTTCTTTTTGTATTTATCTCTATAGATTAATCCTAATGTGATTAGGATTCCTATTTTTCTATAAATAGGAGGGTTGGGTTATTCATAAGTCATACAATTTAATTCCATAGAAAGTTGGAACTCTCTCTTCTTCCCTTCTCCCCCCCATAGCCGAAATTCCCTAGTCATTATTGGGAAGAAAATATTTTTCTTCTTCCCAATTTCTTCTTAAGTTCGATCCCACAATCGGATTTCGTTTGATCGATCGAGATATAGCGTAGAAGATCCAGTGTTGTTGAGGATTGATGCTGTAAAGAAACCTCCAACCGATTCTCCATATATTACTCAATGTAAGTAAACCGGTTTTAATTTTCGAAAATAAAGCATGAATCTACATGTTCTTCGTGTTTATATCACAATTTGCATGATATTAATAGATCCTAAATTAAGTGTTAATTTGTGTTACTAGATAAATTCCCCTAATTTAGTAAATCATCCCTTCAACTAGATCAAGGTTTGCTTGAATGTTCCTAAAACATGCAACCTAACAACAAGGCTACAAAACTAAATATCCTTGTAAATGCCTGAGAAAGTCAATTTTCACTCGTTTAGTCTTCAGATTCTTGATTTTTGCTTGAATGAATCTTTGGAGTTCAATCTCTTCAATTATTGAGCATTTGGGGCTGAGAGTATTCATATCATTTTCTCTAACTTGGAAAAAATTCATCCTCGAATCTAAAAGTTTGATCATGGTGGAGTCTCCCTTCACTACAAAAAAGCTGTCAATTTGCGACCATGAAATTGCGACCAAATAGTCGTTTTTAGGGTATAATGCGACCAAAAAAGCGACAAAAATAGTGGTGGCCAAAAAGCTGGTCGGTCGAATTTGTCACTGGATAGTCACAAATATACGACCATAAACGTTTGGTCGCAAAAAAGTCAACCTTTTGAAAAAATGACCAGATGGTCGCCTAAAAAGTGACCATCTGGTCGTAATTTATGTTGAAGATAAGTGACCAATTGGTCACATAAAAAAGTGACCAAATGGTCGTATTTTATGTGACCAAATGGTCACTTTTGAACTCAGTCAAAATACGACCAGATGGTCGCCTAAAAAGTGACCATCTGGTCGTAATTTATGTTGAAGATAAGTGACCAGTTGGTCACATTAAACAGTGACCACGTAAACGACCACATGGTCACTTTTGGACTCAGTCAAAATGCGACCATATTATCGTTTTCTTGAAATAAAATGCGACCATATGGTCGCATTTAAGAATTTTTTTTAAAGAATTTAAATTTCAATAATTAGTTAATTAATTATTAATTATTTTTTAATTAATATTAAAATTTAATGACAAAAAATTGGAATAAAAATAAAAAATATATATATCAAATATTAAAAAACCGTTTTATACAAACGAAAGCATCCTAGAACTACTGCGGAAGGGCGGGGGGTGGCGGAGGAGGCGTCGATGATGAATGGCCACCGCCTAAGGATCTGAAGTACGCGGCCAAAGCTGGTGTGACCTGGGCCTCAACCCGTGCCTGCATATCTGCCTCAATCGCAGCGACTCGAGAAACGAAGTCCTCGCGTATAGCGTCCATGTCTGCGCACTGGCCGCTTTCAACCGAGGAGAAGGCAGGAGCTAGTGCTCGCTCCGCTCCGCTGAGGCCGGGGCACATCTGCGTAAAGGCGTCGCCCATACGAGCCGAGCCCAGTAACTGATCCATCAGGCTGAACCCCTCTAGCAGCCTCCAAAAATACCTCTCTACGGTCCTCCTGAGTCGGTTGCGAGTTTGGTGTGGGCAACCGCTGACTCAAGGACTCCGTGAAACGTTCCTAAACATTTAAAATTCAGAAAATAAAATACTTAATATATAAGTTAGGAAAAATTTTAAAGAAAAAATAATAATTGAAAAAATTATTAAATACCTGAACTGCTTTCGCCTTATCGTCGACAAACGTCCCGTCCTTCTTCGTGTGAAGAACACAGTGCAGCTCATCAGGCGGGACGGGGCACCCGTGCTTCGCTTCCTAAAAACATTAAAGATTGAAGAATAAAACATAATAAATTAATAACTAATTGAAAAAAGAAAACGAGAAAAAAGTACGTAAGAAAACGACCAAAAAAACTTTCCAATCGACGATGGTGCTCGTCGTGGGTCCGGGCCCCAGCTGTGTGTTTGGTGGGATTCTTCGCACGGTTGGCCTTATTCCTGCTTGACACTGCCTTGCCCTTAGGAGTGCTCAAGCTCACGATAACCCGCGCGTGGTCCTCCGGGCTCATCCACACGGGGCAGTTTGCTTCTTGCTTTCTGAGCGCCCGGTACATGAGGTCCTTGAATCGATCCAGGACGTGACTGTCCCATAGGGGGAACAATCTACCTTCTATGATATCGGGATCGATAACAGGAAACTTGCCCTGAAAAAATTGAAATAAAAAATTGTTAACGTAATAAATTTATTTCTATAAATTTCAAAATTAATTAATTATAAAAATAAATAATGTTTTTTACCTTCCAATTGTCGTACATCCGACGTTTCTCCGTCGTCGGAATCTTCTGCCAGCGAAGGTCGCTGGGTAGAGGCATGCTCTGGAGGACCTCACGAAACCATTTTGAAACGGTTGTATGCAGCTGTACTTTGCAAAAACATAAAAATTATTGTGCTATTAGAAACTATTAGTTAACGGAAAAAAAAAAACACTTTGAAAAAAGTTTAAAGGTTTAAAAATTAAGTAATTAAAACAATAAACAAAATTACTTACGTATCCCCTTCAATCCGAAGGGTAGAGTCTGCGGCCCAAGACGGCTGCGTGCATGAAGTGGAGGGGCCAGCTGGATCTGACCCTGATGCAGACCTGGACGCATACCCTGATGCAGACCCTGATGCTAAGCTGGGAGTCGTGGCCAGGGAGTCTTGCGGTAGTCGTGGTGTCGCAGACTGGGTCTCAGAGACTGCATCATCGAGCGTGGCAGCAAGTCTCGTCTCGTAACTGAAGAGGATGTCCAACTCCGCTGTAGTCAGGTTCGCATCAGGGGCAGCGGCAGTAGGCGACTGCGGAGACGCCTCGTCACCCGCGTCGTCAGGCTCGTCTGACTGGGGAGGACGTCGTCTGCCCATCATAATCCTACAACCAAACTAAACTAATTTAATACTAATTATGTAAGTAAAATATTGAAATAAATTAAATTAATTAATTAATGAAATAATCTAAATTAAATTGATTAAATAATGTAAATTAAACTAACATAAATTAAGTAAATAATTGATTAAATAATGTAAATTAAAATTAGATTAATTGAACTAAAATGAAGTAATTAAAGTAAACTAAGTGGTGAAGAATTAAACTAAAATTAATTAAATTAAAGTAAATTAAGTAATGAAGAATTAAACTAAATTAGATTAATTGAACTAAAATTAATTAAATTAAACTAACATTAATTAATTAAAACTAAACTAAGTAATTAATTAAAGTAAACTAAGTAATGAAGATTTCAACTATTAGATTAAATTAAACTAACATTAATTAAATTTAACTAACATGAATTAAATTTAACTAACATTAATTAATAAAAACTAAACTTAACTAAACTAATTAATTAAATTAAACTAAATTAAAATTAGATTAATTGAACTAAAATGTATCAATTAATTAAAGTAAACGAAATTAGATTAATTAACCTTAAGTAAACTAAGTACTTAATTAAACTAAATTACATTAATTAAACTAAAATTAATTAAATTAACAACATTAAACTAAACTAATTAAATTTAAACATAAACTTAAACTAAAACTAACTTAAAACGTATATGAAACTAACCTCGTAATAGAAACCGGGATTGGAGGTTTAGGGTGTTTAGGTTTAGAGTAGGAACGGGGAAAAAACAACGGGGAACGGAACGGGAGAAAGAGAGAAAAGAAAGAAAAAAGAGAAAGAAAAAGAGAAAGGAAAGGAAAAGAAACCGGGGGGGAAGGAAACTGATCTGATTTTAAATCAGATTTTGCGACCAAATGGTCACAAATATGTAATAATGACCAGAAACGAAAGGTCGCGCGTGCTGGGGGAAAAACGACCAGATGGTCGCATTTTTAGAGATATTTGCGACCATCTGGTAGCATTTCTTGAAAAAGCGACCATTTGGTCGCCCATTTACCATTATCAAGAACAGCTGTCATATCACGAGTCCCATCAAGAATTGCGACCATCTGGTCGCAATAATAAAATTCACCGCCAAAGATTGCGACCAGATGGTCGTAATTTTTAAATTCACCGCCATAAATTTCATGAAAATTTAAATTTACCGCTCATATTTGCGACCATATGGTCGTAATCTCACTTATATTTTTAAAAAAATATAATTATACTTTTCCAAAAATACGACCATTGGGTCGCCTTTCCTTTATAAATTACTACCATGTGGTCACGTTTTGTGTGAAATTGCGACCACATGGTCGCAAATATATATATATATATTTTAATTGGGTTATTTTGTCGAGTTTTACTCTGTTAAATTGGGTTACTTTCTGATATTTAGATATGAAGGGAACTCTTGTTTCCATGTTGTTATATTTGATCATAGTGGTTCTGAAATCCAATATCCAATCAAGGAAAAGAAAGTGATGTTTAAAAGTGAGCATATTGAAGATGAAGATGATGATGATTCTGTCCAAATATTTGACAATGTGGTCGCAAATATTAATATATATATATTTTAATCATTCATTAAAAGAAATAGTTTTAATTAATAAACACATACACACATTGAATAATCAAGTTAACGAAATATCTCATTCATCATCGTCTCCAAGAAGTCCGTCACATAAAGTCTTCTTCTTCTTCTTCTGTTTCTTCATCGGATTCATCGTCTCGAATAAATTCAACATCAATGTCACGTGCGTGAGAAGTGGAAGCATTTGTATCATCATCATCATCATCATGCAATGTTATCATTCCATCGTTCAAAGGACGAACAGTACTTGCATTCTGACCATCGTCGATTGCACGACATCTTATCTCATCTTCTTGAAAAGCAACAGCTTCCTCTGCATGGTCGTCTTTCTCAGACAAGTTTTCTTCTACCTGGCGTGGTTTAACTTTACAAACAACTAACCAATCTTTCAGATCTCGTCTATTAATCAGATAGTTCAGGTAATAAACTTGAATAGCCTGTGAAGCCAGGACAAACCTATCAGCGGTGTGCATATGCTTAGACTTGTTTACCTCAACGATTTGTAAATGATCAATCTTACGGACTCCGCCTCGTCTGGTTGTCTCGAACCAAGTGCAGTTGAATACAACAATGCGTTTTAGCGTCGGACTTGCGTATTGAATCTCAAGAATCTCATCGATTACTCCGAAGTAATCGTCTTCGTTTGTGCCGAACACGTGACCTTTTATGCAAACACCACTGTTGTTTGTTACCTTGTTCACTGAATGCGCCTTCGTTTGAAATCTGTAACCGTTACCGACGTATCCACCATACGACCTTGCTATCCGTCCAGGTCCCTTTGCCAAAGAAATGATGCGAGGATCATCCACCGGTAATGTAGGGGAGTCAACCCGTGTCATTGTTCACATACAGTAATGTTAGGATGATAGTAATTTTTTCAACAAAATGCCACGATTTTTTTGACAATTTAAAATAACTCACGTATGCACTGAACCAAGAACGAAACTCTTTGTCGATTATTGACCCCTCCTCGGCGTCTGTAAGACCAACTCGTGTCATTCGAATGTATACGTTTAGAAATAATCTGTATGTTACAAAAATAGTTAGCAAATAGTTTGTTTATGTGATGAAATAATGTTAAGTTACAAACTCACTCTATGTAAGGCTCGATCTCTGCGCAGTTGCATAACACGTATGTCTGCATTACGTGATACTCAGAATCGGTCAACGGCCTACGCACTGATCTTCCAACTGTCATGCCAGGTTCCGTAAAAATCGGCAAGTCGTTTATGTCAACACCTTCAAGTAAATTTTCGACAATGTTTCGTTTCGTCGGTCGAAACTGCTCTGCAATGTGTTGATCAAAGTAGTATGAACAAAATGTGGTAGTCTTTTGCGTCAGGTACGCACTATAGATAGATCCTTCTACTCGTGATCTATTTCCAACCATTTTTTTCAACCGACGTAAGTACCTGTGGGTACAAAACATAATTTACATTCGATGATCACTGTACTGATTTATACGCGTACATTACAAAATAACTTACCTTTCAAATGGGTACATCCAGCGGTAATGTACGAGACCCCCTAAGAATACCTAGAATGGAAGATGCACTGGAAAATGCTCCATGGAGTCAAAAAAAGCCAGGTGGGAACATTCGCTCCAACTTACAAATAATAACGGCGATCTCTGAACTCATTGAAGCGACAGTAGCTTCCGTCAGCTCTTTACATGTCAAGTCCCTGAAAAAAACACTCAACTGGGCAAGCGGCTCCCAATGTCTATTCTCTAGGAACAGTCTGAACGCGATGGGCATCAATCGTTGCATGAATATATGACAGTCGTGGCTTTTCATCCCAAACATGATATGTTTTTGACTGTCTATACACCGACTCAAATTCGAAACGTATCCGTCCGGGAATTTGATGGATTTGATCCACTTAAATAATGTTTTCTTTTCATCCGTCGTCAACATGTACTTTGCTTTTGCGTAATTATCATTGTCGTCAGGCTCCAACTCAGGACGGTCACATATCTCCCATATATCATAATGTGCCTTCAGATTGTCCTTCGTTTTTCCCGGAACGTTCAAAATAGTATTAAAAATGTTGTCGAAGAAATTCTTCTCGATATGCATTACATCAAGATTGTGTCTAATCAGTAGATCTTCCTAATACGGTAGATCCTAAAAAATACTCCGTTTCTTCCAACCCATGTTTTTCCCAGCCGCATTGTTTGCACTCTCTTCACCTTCCACTGTAATCTTCTGCATCCCTATAGCATCTATACCGTGAAGAATCTGTCTTCCACTATACATGGTCGGGGGGGTTTGTTTTCTTACTCGTCAACCCTTCTTCCAATCACTGCTGTTTGAATGGAAAGTGTGATTCAACGGTGACAGTCAAACCAACAAGTTTTCTGACCGTTTCTGAGATAAAATGCATCTGTGTCTAGTATGCAACGTGGACATGCGTATGTCCCCGTCGTACTCCATCCTTTAAGAGGAGGAGATTGAGGTTCACACAATTAACTACACTGACTAAGGAAAACAATAACAAAAGCTAAACACAGACTCAAAAATGTATATGAAAGCAATTAAAGATCAACATACCTGACAACATTGAATACGCAGGGAAGTCACTGATCGTCCAGATTAACGCGGCGCGCATCAAGAAATTTTGTTTCTTCGAAATGTCATACGTCATAACACCGTCAGTCCACAACCTTTTCAACTCTGCAATAAGTGGTTGCAAATACACATCTAGTTTCTGTTTTGGACTTTTTGGCTCAGGTACGACCACTGTTAGAAAAATCATCGGGTCTCGCATGCACATCGAGGGAGGCAAGTTATACGGGGTTACCATGACTGGCCAAACTGAATATTGTGCCCCGGATGCCCCGAACGGGTTGAAGCCATCTGTGCATAAGCCCAATCTGACGTTTCTCGGATCTTGTGCAAAATCCGGATGACAATTATTTAAATGCTTCCATGCCGCAACATCTAAGGGATGTCTCATAACACCTTCATCCTGTGAATGCTCGTGATGTCATCTCATGTGCGAGGCTGTCACATCCGATGCATACAACCGTTGCAGACGTGGGGTCAGCGGTAAATAGAACATGCGGGCGTTCGGAATCAGGCTGCGTTTCCCTTGTTTGTATCTGGGAAGAAAACAGAATTTGCAATGATGCAGGTCCTCATCCACATCCCGGTAAATCATGCATCCGTTTTGACACGAATCTATTTTCTCCACGGGTAATCCAAGTCCCTCCACTAGCTTTTTCATGTCGTACAAACTGTGGGGCATATTATTTTCTTCTGGAGCGCATCGACGAAACCACGATGCAATCGCATCAAATCCTCTACCGGGTATGTTGTACTGCGTCTTTATATTTAAAAGTTCTGTAGCAGCAGCAAGTTGACTTACCTCACACCCATCGTACAATGGTCGGCTGGCTGTGTTTAGCATCTCGTGCATCTTTCGTGCATCCAGATTCATTTCCTTTTCTACAACCCGTTCATCTTAGTCTACGTTTAAACTTTCACGGAAATTTTCATTGCCCCCATACCCCGCACCATCAAGTATCATTTGCTGCATCTGACTATACTGTTCTTCATCATTCCGTTCTTCGTCAACAACCACTACATTCGAGCTGTTACCTTTGTATCGTCTCGATTCCTGTAATGAAGCGTCGAACATTTCCTGTGTTTCCCCCTGAAACACCCAGTGATAATAATTCTGCACAAACCCCTGACTATAAAGATGCACCTTCAACTCTGTAACCGGTATGATTCTCCTTTTGTCGCATTTCCTGCACGTGCAACGTAGCTTTCCACCATACTTTTCATAATAGACAGTTGTCATGCAAAACTCAACAAACTGTTCAACCCCGGCCACGAACTCATCGTTCAAATACCCGTCTATCAAGCGAACATACATCCACTCTCTCATTTTCTTTTTTCTTAATGCTAACAAACAATGGGTGGAGGGGTTTTTATAATGGACTCCTCTGCTCATTTGCGACCAGATGGTAGTATTTTTGCTACCATCTGGTCGCATTTCCCCGCCAAAATTTCCAGCCATTTTTCTCACTGCCCCGGGTCATATCAAGTCAGAATTTACGACCACATGGTCACTTTTTTTGGTGACCACTTGGTAGCTTTTATCCCACTAAATTATTTATAAATTATTGGTCACATAAAATCACATAATTTGCAACCATCTGGTCACTTCTTAATGTGACCACGTGGTAGCTTAATTCCCGCCAAAATTTTAAGCTACCACTGCTCAATAAAGGTTACAAAAATTACGACCAGGTAGTCACTTTTAATTGTGACCACTTGGTAGCTTTTTTCCCTCCAAAATTACGCGCCATTTTTTGCTACCAATGCATATTTTGGTCACAAAAATGCGACCAACTGGTCGTTTTTTTATGTGACCAATTGGTCGCTTCTTTCGCGCCATTTTTTATGACTACTTCTGCTTTTGGTCGTAATCTGGTCGCAAAAAAGGTGACCAGATGGTCACTTAGAGTCAACCTTCAAAGAAAGTGACCAGGTGGTCACCAGAAAACTACCACTTTTTTTTGTCGCAAATATCTGGTCGCATTTTGACAGTTTTTTTGTAGTGCTTGAAAAGTTAGCCAATTGTTAAAGCATTTATGGCACTAGTATTGTCATTGTCTTCCTGCAAAAAAATCATAAACAAACTCTTGCAAAGGGTTTAGGTGGAAATTTCCCATATGATACTCGAGTACAAAAAGGGGTGGTGTGGCCAATAATTTCCGTTTCCTCTCCATTCTTCTTACTAGAGCTTGTTTTTCTTACTCTAATTTCTCAACTTTTCTTGCTTGTTTATTTTCTCTTTTTCTTCTTGCTCTAATATCTCTCTCTTCACCGACTCCCTTTTCTCTCTTCTTTTTCATTGTTCTTGTTCCATCCTCTTCA